>JAOPTO010002238.1:156718-341381 GCA_033822845.1 Tetrapedia diversipes | reverse complement strand
CTTTCAATTTTTTAATTTTTAATTCCTGATTTTGTAATATTTCGATTTTTTAATCAGGTAACTCCTTCATTTTCCGATTCCTCGTTTTCTTCATCTTTTAATGCTTCAGTCTCTTCAATCTCGATCTCTGGATTCTTAAAATATTCAATTCATTAAATTCTTTCACGTTTTCACCCTCAATCTTTCAACTTTTTAATTTTTAATTGCCTGTTTTTTAAATATTTTGATTTCTTAATCCATTGACCGTTTGATCCTTCAATCCTTCACTTTCTTCATTTTTTAACGCTTCAGTCTCTCCAATCTCGATCTCTGGATTCTTAAAATATTCGATTCATTAAATTCTTTCACCTTTTCACCCTCAATCTTTCAACTTTTTAATTTTTAATTGCCTGTTTTTTAAATATTTTGATTTCTTAATCCATTGACCGTTTGATCCTTCAATCCTTCACTTTCTTCATTTTTTAACGCTTCAGTCTCTCCAATCTCGATCTCTGGATTCTTAAAATATTCGATTCATTAAATTCTTTCACCTTTTCACCCTCAATCTTTCAACTTTTTAATTTTTAATTGCCTGTTTTTTAAATATTTTGATTTCTTAATCCATTGACCGTTTGATCCTTTAACCCTTCACTTTCTTCATTTTTTAATGCTTCAGTCTCTCCAATCTCGATCTCTGGATTCTTAAAATATTCGATTCCTTAAATTCTTTCACCTTTTCACCCTCAATCTTTCAACTTTTTAATTTTTAGTTGCCTGATTTTTTAATATTTTGATTTCTTAATCCGTTGACCCTTTGATCCTTCAATCCTTCACTTTCTTCATTTTTTAATGCTTCAGTCTCTCCAATCTCGATTTCTCGATTTTTAAAATATTCGATTCCTTAAATTCTTTCACCTTTTCACTCTCCCACCTACAATTCTTCCACCCTCTTACTTCTAATCTTTCTACTCCCTCGTCCCATCGATTCTCGCCACCTCAGATTCTCCCATCTTCGCTCCAATCTTTTATTCCCTTGATCCCTCGATCTTCCTATTCATTGATCCTTCCACAAGAAAAGAGCTTCCTCACTTCTTTCTGATTCTTATCCTGACATGAGTTTATACGTAGCCATCAATAGTCGATCAGCTCGTTTTTTTTTTTTTATTATAATCGCAGAGAGGACTACAGGCTGGCTCAGCAATTGCCCGAAGATTCGCGCGATTTCTTCTACAACAACATAAAGGCTGGCGCAGAGAGCGGCTGGGACTTCTCCAACAGGTGGTGCATAGGGGACAACAAAGGCGGGATGCTCAGCTTGCTGAACATCTCCACTCAGAACATTATACCCGTTGACCTTAATGCGATTCTACAACAGAATGCCCGGCTACTCGGCGAATTTCACACTCTGCTGGGAAACAATGCGGTAAGTTGGCGAGCGTTCACCAACAGGCCAGTACCTGCTGAAACCCTCTTCGTGAACTATTACATGGTTAACTTGTTTATCGAGCAACTGACAGCATCGATCCGTCGACTGATTTCGAAATTTGAATTTGATTTAATGAGTGAATTGATAGGTTTCCATGTATTATAGAAGTACAATCTTTTTATGCTAATTCTTACTTCTAATACTGAATAACAATTGTCTTCTTATGGTAGTATTTAAGCTGTTAATATCTGAATTTGATCGACAAATTTTTTGTAGTGATTTCAGACGATAGAAAGTTCAGTTAAAAATTACTTATATTGATTTCATTATTTTTTTGCGATTTTTCAGTATTTTTACAGTAATTTACTTTCTGTTCTCCCTAAATAATGTTTCTCACTCTAATTTGGAATTGTGAGTGTCACTTGAAACTTTCTCGATCAGGATTAGGATTCTAGAAAATAAAGATTTATGCTTTTCCTGAACAATGTTGTAGAATTTTTATAATATGGCTAAGCTTTGTTTAAATAAAGCGTTTTCAAACTTATATTTTTACATAGGAAATGTCATAGGAAAAGATCAGTTTTAAGAAAATTCATATAACAAAAGTATATAAAAATGTAACGTTACAGAATCATGTAATACACTCATTTCTGAAGTCTATTCCATGCAATGGAGATGTGTACAAATAGGATAGAAAGTATTATAAAACAGTATACGTCCACATTTTGTTCTCTTTTTTTATTTATCAAACATTACCTGCAATCTTTTAGAAATCCCAGTATTACGCAAAAATAGCGTCGGAACTGCTCATGGCGATCGAAAACGTTCTGTGGAACGAAAACGCAGGGATATGGCTGGATTACGACATGAAAAATCAGGAACCAAGGAACACCTTCTACCCCTCTAATCTGGTGCCTTTATACACGAGGAGTTACAATCGTATGCAACGTGAACGATACGCGTTGTCCGCAGTAAAATATTTGAAGACGCAGAATATAGACAATTTCTTCGGTGAGTTTCGTAATTTAAAAGATACAATGCACCTTGAAAATCAATTTTGACTTGCATTTCAATTTTGTTATCGAGAAATAATAAATTTTTATATCTGTTTCATTTTTAAAAAGCTGAAGAAAGCACTGAAGGTGCTACTAAAGAATTCTATGGCTAAACTTGTTCCTGTAAAAATGAAATCGAACGGAATCGTGATAAGAAACCATGCTTTTGCATTCTTTGTTACACAAAGAAATCGTTTATGATACAATTTCAAAACTACGATTATTACAGAATAATTTACCTTCTTTCTTTCCTTTAAAATCATGAAATAAATCACAATAACTTCTATTTAAATATGTACGTACAAAAATGTTTTATTGTTTCAAAAAGAAGAATTATTTATTGAATATTAAAGAATAACGATGAATGAACTCAGCTTTTTGGCGGAGAACATTATAATTTTCATAATACTTATTTTCATAATTCGTTATAGATGTAAGTACTATTTGTTACTTAAAATCTTGGTATCTCATAGTTTTATTTCTTTCTGTATTGTTGAACATCCGCTTCGTTGATCAAAACTCTAATCTTAATCTGTTTTATAAGTTAAATTTCCTTTTTAACTGCTACCTTTTCAGCAAAGCAAAATCTTCACAAAAACAATAATTCTGCATTCTCCTTTCAAAAAAAAAAAAAATGTTATCCTCCAATCCATAATAATACTCTTCCAAACATTTATTTCATTTAAATAAATCATCACAATTAATATTTCAATATTTAATCTATCATTTACATATCTTGATTGACACAACCCCAGATTCAAACCAAAATTGTGTCCAAAGTGTTGGTGAAATGTTAACGAAAAAGAAGTCAGGAGATAGCAGAAAGCATACCCTTGAAGATGCTTTTTGTTTCAAGTCGATATCTCAAACGGTTGTCGAGATACAGGGGTTTAAAGCGCTGCGCTTGAGCCCGTAAGGGATGTTGAATGACTGCCTAATTCGTAGAAACCGCGTGACCTACATTTTTTCCCGGAAGCACGTACGCGCGTAGTAGTAGTAGTAAAAAAGTGCTGACTCAATGTTTGTCACTGACCTACCCCACGTGAGGCAGGTCAGTGACGCGTGCGTGCGAGAGAGACAGAGCTAGAAAAGCGCGGAAAATTATGGTTCGCTTTAAACGACGATATCTCGGGAACGGATAGTCGGATCTGCATGAAACAAAAACCATTTTACAGAGGAAGAATTCTAGTTTCTTCCAAGTGTCGATTTGTGAAAATATCTGAAGTATCTTCGAAGTAATAGCGATTTAAAGTTGGAGTAATTTTAATACGTTTAACAATGGAAATTCTTAAGATTTTTTGATAATTTTCGTTTTATAGGCTTTATTAAGTAATGTCTTAATGGGAGATGTATTTATGACGTGATTCTATGGGGTGTAAATGATTTATAATGAGAAAAATTTGATGTCATTTTAATTCGGAGTTTCATTTCTTCCGCATCGGATTTTGTTTCATGTTAGTATCGTATCAGTATAACTAGGGGTTCTGAAGGTTATGGGGAAGTAACAGGACCCTAATAAATTGAAATAATTAGAGTGAGTTACGCGCAGGACAAATAAGGCCGGGCTAATTAAAGTCGTATTCGTTTGTTCCTTACAGGCGGTACACCCACGTCATTAAATCACACGGGAGAGCAGTGGGATTTTCCAAACGCGTGGCCACCGTTACAGTCGTTTGTCGTAATGGGTCTATATTGGACAGGAGTTAAGGAAGCAATGGAGTTCGCGTATGAGTTGGCATTTAGATGGCTCGGCTCTAATTACGCTGGTTATATGGAAACTGGACAAATGTTTGAAAAGGTGAGCTAAAAATAAATTTCGAGCACTCTTATTATTACATAATAAGATTTCTGGATAATGTTCAAAAGCTAACCAAATGAACTCAGTGGTAAGTAATAATTTCGCACTTAAAGGAAGAACCAAGACAAGGGATAATATTTGAAATTATCAAACTTCCAAAGAAAATTATAATTCCTGGAAGGTTGTTCTTCTTTCCTTATCAGAATTAAGATTCTAGTGAACTTTGGAAACAATCGTTTTCTCAGTTTTTAATTGAAAATATTAACCGATACATAAAATTAAGATAAGTCGAAGGAGAAAGGAAAATACTATTCTTTTATCAGTGATACTAAAGTTGCTTAAAGAATCTAAATTTTAAAAAGGCACTGTGAAAGGTGATAATTAAAGTATCTTGTTTTACAAGTGTTCATAGTAAAGAGAAACGAAAATATAAAATATTAACATCCGATGTCTTATCTACTGAAAATATAAGTTTCATACTTTCGTCTTAATAATCTTTTCGCCTTGCAAATTACAAAGTTCTAAGATTCTCATCACGAAAATAACAAGATAGAAATCAAAGGTTTTAAAAATTTCCTCGTTCAAGTAAAAAACGTTTTAAGTAAAGAAGCTTCTTATCCATTAATTTTCGCGTATTCGATGTCTCGTAATACATACAAAATATATATTACGCGAAACACAATTATTTATAAAATTAAATTCTAAAATTTATAAAATAAAATTAGTTTATTTTTCGCGAAAAATAATTTAAATATCGTCGGTATTATTTAAATTTTATAGTAGATAATAACAACTAAGGATGATAAAAACATTGAATTATTTTCTAAAGTCAAGAACTTGCTCGTTCCATTTATTCTGTGAAATCCTGTAAAAGGATTGCTGCCAGGACGAAACGCGTCCCGATTTTGGGATTCGCTGACGTGAATAATAGCATGCAAACAAAACAGTGTGTTCAATTTTGTTCCTCGTACGTAAACGAGGCTTTACGACGTCACTCCGCTGACTGACGTGCGTCTGCCTTCTGAGGAACGATGGCCCACGGGGCCAACAAGATAAATGCATGAGTTCGCGCTAAAATATTCCCCGCTCAAGACAGGAAAGCACGACGGGACTGGTTTGAAGATGGAACGAACGACTGTTCATCATTTTTCGCCCCGTCTATGAATTTTCACACAGTCAGGGCCATTCGATCTTCGTTTCCCTCTGTTCCTTCTTTCTCCCCGTTTTTTTTTCCTTCCTCTTCCCCGGTTTTTGCGACCCCTTTTTATGCCTTCCGCGATGGGTAGGGAGATACTCGAACGGCCAGAAAAGATGTCATAGACGGGAACCATGGACATGCTTCCATACTTCATTTTGACCATGATACCGTAACACGGAGCGGAATTTATGAAGCTTTTTCGCAGCCAACCCTGGCCGTCTGATAGAAAACACTGGCGTATACGGTTGTGGATAAAAGCTTAAGACAAAAGAATTTTCAGTGGATAATAAATTAAATAATTTATATAAATAGTATAGTGAATGAAATTTCTTGTTCTGTTTTAATTAATAAAACATTCCTTTGTTAAAGATACAAATAAATATATAGACAGCATTAAAAAGGTTTTCTTAAGACAAAAGAATTTTCAGTACATAATGAATTAAATAATTTATATAAATAGCATAGTGAATGAAATTTCTGGTTCTGTATTAATTAATAAAACATTCAATTGTTAAAGATACAAGTGAATGCACAGACAGTATTAAAAAGGTTGAATATAAATTTTATTTTGATTTTTTATCCTAATTAATTTGTATTCAATTGGGAATTTAAATATTTAACAGAAAATTCTCATTTAGTTAAAAGGTGATATCTCTTTCGCAGTTTAATCTTCATAAAGGAAGATAAATGTTACTTGGGTAATTTCAAACTATTTTGGATCCCACGTTTATTAAATATACTTTTGAATTTTCTAAAATTAGAGCTTGTATTATTCTTCGCTTTTGGGCTTGGAAATATTTTGTTGCTGTTTTAAGAAATACTTTATGCACATGTTGCAAGCAACAATAAATCAGGTGGAGCAAGCAAGCCAGCTGAAGTAATATTTCATGTTTCAGTTAATATAGCTTCCTTAATGTCATCCACGAAACATGTGTTCGGTATACAGTTTCAGGGGGTATATTAAAAAACTTTCAGTGGTCTGTTTTTTATAAAGACAAGCGAATAAGCTCGATATTTCGCAAAACTGTTATAAGTTTTATAGACTTCCGTAAGACTTTAGGGAAACTTAAACGTTCTATCAAAATGAAACCTAAAAATCTCTGATATAATGAATGATAATAATATATGTGGCAAAAGTAATGTGGAAACTTTACCTAATTTCATTGAAAAGCTTTTCTTCAAGTCACTTTTATTTAGTTCACGTTAAAGACATAATGAGTGCATAAAAAATTAACCCTTTGCACTCGAAAGGTGACCGTTAGTCGTTTAATGATATTAACTTCAAAGATTTCCAAATTAGAAATATTTACTATGATTCACGTATATTGAACTTCATTTAGTTTAGTTAAGTAGTATATTAAAATTTACATATATGAGTTTTTAACGTCCGTGTCTGAACTGAAGTTTGAAAATTTGCGAAACTATCAGGATTACGATGTCCCATGCAAGGGGTTAAATAAGAAGGAGTTTAAGTTACATTTAAAAAATATTAATTAAGATTACGAGTTAAAAAAAAAAGATTGTACTATTTAACAGGAATTACTGTAATAAAAATTAAATTGAAATAGTGTGACGTAGGTAGTGCTGTAGAAAAAAATTACTTTTCACATGAAATTTTCACTGGAAGACAAGATTTATCAGAAGTGATCACATTTGGTGGTACAAGAATTAATTAACGCCTCCTAGGCATTCATTCTACAATTATAATCTCATGTCTCGTGTCCTGTATGAAATGTTCATACTCATGAAAAGCAGATTCGCATCTCAATTTAATCGAGCCCGCTTTTGCGGCTGCTGTTTTGCAAATTAAACGCATTCGTTTTTTAAATTAAACGAGCGAAGACTAATGCAGAAAAATGGGAATAGCATCCGAAAGGATAATGAATTTTTAAGCACCACTCGTTATACACGTCTACCAACCTCCGCTTATTGTAGAAGTAAAGCTGTGTCTTAAACTTGCTTTTCGTTGAAAATAATCATAAACGTAATTCACTTTTTAAACAATGTAAATCAAATGTAATCTCAAATGCAATTCACTTTTCAAACAAAACATTATTAAAATGGAATTTTAATGTCGAAATTTTGCTTTCAACTTTCTCATACATTCATTGTACAATCAAACACATTCTCTTTCCTCGATAGAAGTTCTTATATTTTCTTTCAAGATCAAATTAATAGTACAATTTTTAGTATTGACTCTCTGTTTCCAAGCTTGTCGTTCTACTTTCAACATATTATGTGATATTCAAAATCCAGAATAATTCCTGTCTCTCTTTTCCTGGAAATTTCAATATAATAACGTGTAATTCCTTTTAAGATTAAATCCTTAATGGAACATAATTCTCAACTGTTTCACCTTAAATTTCACAAACAATTTCATTTACCTAAAATCCAAACGATACACCCTTTCATCCCTGAAACATCAAACGTAATTCTTCTCAGTACCATAATTTCAATTCCATTTCTTCACCTTCAACTGTTTCTGTTCTTCGCATAATCAACACAGAGGACGTGCAGAAACTGAAAACCACCCTGCCCTCCTTTCAATCGCGAATTCCTTCGAATTGCTAATTTTATGAACTCCAATTAACCATCGTTCTCGAGCCTAGTACTCGAAACTGATGAACTCCAGAGGCTTGTAATTAAAATTCACTCGCTAAACTCACTCACTCTCTCTCTCTCTGTGTCGCCTTGAAAATTAGCTGTCCAAGACAGCGAGATCCCTGTGAAAATTAACGAGGAAGAGCTCTGTCGATCGTTGCGTGACTTAATTACCCGGTTACCAGTCGGAGACGCTCGCTTTGAGAAACAAGAACGCGTGATTACCCGGGTGTAATTAGCGTTTTAATTGCAGTACGACTCGGTGGTGCCCGGTCGTGGCGGCGGTGGCGGCGAGTACAACGTGCAGACAGGCTTCGGATGGACGAACGGGGTGATCCTCGAGTTCCTCAACACCTTCACGAGCATAACTGTCAAGGAGATCGGGAACGAGGGCGACCCGATGACGGGAATCGGTCACTAGCAGGTGAGGCACGACCAATTCGATTTGTGAAATTTCAAAAAACTCTACGTTTCTCTACGTCAACACTTTATCGACCAGGGGATTATTAACCCTTTGAGCGCCGAGTTGTTCGACGTTAACCCATTCACTGCCAAGTACGAGATATCTCGTGGTGTAACGTGGATATAATTTATTCAAAAAAATTAATAACAGTTACAAGGGTAATACAGTCACAAGTGTCCTAGCTTGTGACGGTTGCAAAATTTTAAATCTTTAAATTCAGGAATATTAACTATTTTATTAAATCGATTGGGAGATGCTTTATTATTGATAATAATTGGTAGATGAAATTTACTTGTTAGCGACAACGCATTTTGGATGGTCCAGTGATACTAATTTCATGTATTTCCAAGTGTATAACATTTTTTCGAGCAGTATTCTACAGCTAAGAATAAGGAAAAACAGTGGAGTGATTATTTGTTGTGTGAAATGGAGGTCAGAAATAATTTTAACACGTTCCCTGACAGCATTTGCATATGCAGTACACTTACTTTCTTTGAATTTTTATAAATTAAATTGGAAAGCAGAATGTTCCTCATACACTTACAGTAATCCAGATTTAATATTCCCAAAGGTTGAAATAAAAGTCAACTGCATTTATGGTATTTATTCAAATTAAATGTATGGAGAGCAGGTATATAAATACCCTATGCAAATTCAAGTTGTTCGTGAACGTATTAAAAATTAGTTAAGTACTATGCACTGTGGGTATTGCAATACTATTATCATAAATATTACGTATAACATGCTTAAACTGTTTGTAAATTAGTCTTATTTGAATACGACAAACACATTGCTGCTGGTCCATTAAGAATAGGTAAAAATTAATAATAACGATTATGCGTCATTGTTGGAAGTTTTAAAAGCCTTTTTTAAAAGCTATTCAAGATAAGGCTAATTTGCATACTGTTAGTGTAAATTATGCAAGTGGAACAAGCTTGCCGTTAATGACACTTAAAAACCATGATGTAACCAAACTTCCTTCCTTCCTTTTTTCTTGTTTTCGTTTTACACAACGCACCGAAGCTTCTTGTTTGTTTAATAATTAAACACAATTTTTCTAATATTGCTTAACTTCGTTACAGGCTCCATTGATGACAATGCAACGCGTATTTTCCAACGAATCTAGTCTACACGGAAAAACAGGGCAGCGCGTTTTATAAAAACCCACCGTTTGTTGTTCGATGCAAGTCAATGTATACGTTTAAGAGAATTTTTTCTCTGCCTTCCGCGAAACACAATCGCTACGCCGATAAACCAATTATTCTTGTCTGTGTTAATAGTAGGTATTTATATAATACCTTGGACTAAGCATACAAGGAGAAGGTCTTCCCATAAAACATTTGCAAGGTACCGTCTACTATGTTGTTAACTTGTAACGAGAAAAAAAAAAACTTGCCTTATAGTAATTGTTAAATACCGTACTTATTGTTAATGTTAGGTCGTCGCATATGTAAATTTTTCAACTTTCAACATCAATACTTATAGACCCTTAACATGGTCATCTTAAGAAGAAAAGAAATCATATTTATAAATATTTGCAAGCAAAAATTTTATACGATATAAATATGTTGAAGACATATAGACAATAAATTATTAAAAATTAGAAATTGAAAGGATCGTAGCATGTGTAACGATCTATATAAATATTTTTGATCGTCGAAACTTCGTCTAGTTGCAAAACGTTACACAGAGTTTAATAATCGTTGACGATTGAACAGAGTAATATTTTTGGAATCAGATTATTGTCAAATGAAGTATGAATACTATTTTTTAGCACGGTCGAAGAATATCATGCATCGAGGTAAGAGAAGTTTTTAGAGGAATTGTATCGATGTCGATGACATCGGTTGTGCGTGTTAACCAATAAACATTTAGTCGAACGCGTGTACAAGGGCACAAGAAAGTATAATGATTGCGTGAGTGCAACTACGTCAGTATTCTAATTTAATGATAGCTGTAGAGGACATAGGTTTAGTGATGTGTGTTAGAAAACTAGCATGCGTTTTCTATCGTTTTTTTTTTTGCGTGGAGAGTGACGCTGGCGACGAACCTCCTTTTAACAACAATTTTATGTTTTATTTAACTTGCGAAAGTTTGGAAACGCTATAAATTTTGAAGAAAAACGAAGAATTTATAATTCATAAGGGCAATTGAAAAATCTCTGAAAATACAGAATTATCACGAATTATTGACACTAGAAATACCAATGGCATCGAAGCTTATTTAGATCAAAAAAATTGAATTAAAAATTATAGGAAAAAGTACTTAAATATCACGAAATCAAATTTTCACAGAAAATTATAAGCTTATATTTTAATATTTACTTATATTTATAACTTGTATACAAAATTATAGATTGATCATTTTGATCATTTTAATAGTTCTAGTGTTGTTGATGCATGCAATATTAACTTCGAGGTCATAAAAAAATTAATGGAACGTTTCGCCTAGGTACGAATCAGGAAGTGCTTCCAAACTTTTGAACGAGAGTGTACGTACGTCTTGACGTGTATTTCCAAAGAGTGAATTGTTTTGTGAATTTTTATTGGATATTCGAAAAATTGTTTCAAAGAAACTAATATATATATATACATATACATACTTATACGTTTAGAGTGCAACGGATTGTTTTGAGTGATACAGAAACAGTGGTGCAACCGCGTGTGTATAAAAATAATAAAAAAAAAAGAAAAATACAGGAAATTGATATCGAAACGAGGAAATTCAGGTTTTTCGTTCGCAACCAGGGAAAACCAATTTTTCTCTCCGCTCCGTTTAACACTTCTGTTGAATATTTATGATATCACAAGTGCATCGGGATAGCAGGATAAAAAGGTGTTCGTTTTGATAAAAGACCGCACAAGTTCCGGTGTTTAAGGGAACAGAGTAAAGTGGCTTTAATTTTTCGCTTTTAACGTTTTACTGACCGTGAAGCGAGACACTTTTGAAGCCGTTTCATGCGTGTGACGTTAATGTTCCTCTTGCGAATGGAACTTCAATTTCCTCGGAGTGAAAAATTATGTAGCTTAAATAAATTTGATTGGGATAAAATTTAAATAATGTTCCCTATTTCCAGCCACTTTTATGAAAACTTCCTTTCTATAGCATTTTACTTATCAACTTTCCTTTTAAATAGCCTGACGTTACACAATGCTGTAAATACTATTTTTTTTATAAATATGCAAATTAGAATAAATAACCTGACAATATCCATTTAGGTCGGCGCAAAAGAAGCACCATAAAAATGGGGAAATAAATAAATTTGAATGGGATAAAATTAAAATAATGTTCCCTAATTTCAGTCATCTTTATGGAAACTCTCTTTTTGCAACATTTTAATTATTTTTTCAGTAGCCTGACATTATACGATGCTATAAATACTATTCTTTATAAATATGCAAATTAGAATAAATAACCTGACAATATCCATTTAGGTCGGCGCAAAAGAAGCACCATAGAAATGGGGAAATAAATAAATTTGATTGGGATAAAATTCAAATAATGTTGCCTAATTTCAGCCACCTTTATGGAAACTCCCTTTTTGCAACATTTTAACTATTTTTTTCAATAGTTTGATGTTACACGATGCTATAAATACTATTCTTTATAAATATGCAAATTAGAATAAATAACCTGACAATATTGTTTTAGGTTGACACAAAAGAACTGATCTGCACCATAGAAATGGGGAAATAAATAAATTTGATTGGAATAAAATTAAAATAATGTTCCCTAATTTCAGTCATCTTTATGGAAACTCTCTTTTTGCAACATTTTAATTATTTTTTCAGTAGCCTGACATTATACGATGCTATAAATACTATTCTTTATAAA
Source organism: Tetrapedia diversipes (assembly GCA_033822845.1). Classification (NCBI taxonomy): domain Eukaryota; kingdom Metazoa; phylum Arthropoda; class Insecta; order Hymenoptera; family Apidae; genus Tetrapedia; species Tetrapedia diversipes. Next base: position 329,027 of record JAOPTO010002238.1, on the reverse strand, counting down.
TATACAAATTAGAATAAATAACCTGACAATATTGTTTTAGGTTGACACAAAAGAAGCGAACTGCACCATAGAAATGGAAAAATAAATGCATTGGTATAAAATAAATGAACTATTCACGACTAAAAACCATAAGAGCTTAAATGCAGTTAAATCTAACATACTACTCACTGAAATTCGTTTCTCAGGTACTCAATTAGTTTTTATACCTCATCTTCCCTTCTTTAACTTCCTATGAAATCTCAACTAATAGTCATTGACAATAATACCTTACTTCAGCATATTATGCGCTTAACAATTTTCTGCTTGAGTATACTACACGAAGTACTATTCGTACAGCAGTACTATCGTTTCATATCGTAAACTTCCATGTCAGTAACTCACAGTGATTCTCTTCAATAAAACGAAATTGAAAATCGTGATGACGATAACAATTCGGCTCACGTATCGAGGCACAAATAAGGTACAGGATTGTACACGATCAGCCAGAAAAATTGTAAATTGTATCTAATATCTCTAATAGTATATCACTAAACATCAGAAACGTTTTGCTATACTATTATAAAAGCTTGATAAAATTTTATCTACGATAATTTAGCAATAATAAATCCCTATTACAATAAATTCGTAATAAATTTCATAAAAATGTAGCATGGATATCATTCAAGAATTAGAACTACTCTATTTATTAAACAAAAATGGATATTCTAAAATTTACAATTTTTTAGAACCACAAATTTCTAATTTAATCCAAATTATGGGTTTAATTTAACTTGGTATACCACGTAAGTATACAAATCTTCGAAAGTGTTTCTCTCTACTCACTATAACCTGTAAAGATTAGAACTACTGTATTTATTAAACAAAAATACATCACAACAACTTTGTACACTAACAAATTGCACATTACTACTATAACAACTGTGCAGTATGTGTATTATTCAAAAATTAGAATTACTATATTTATTGAACAAAAATGGACACTAAAATTAAAAATTTTTCAGAACCACAAATTTCTAATTTAATCCAAATTATGGATTGAATTCAAGTTAGTATACTACATGAATATACAAATCTTCGAAAGTGTTTCTCTCTACTCACTATAACCTGCAAAAATTAGAACTACTGTATTTATTAAACAAAAATAGACATTCTAAAATATAAGATTTTTCAGAACCACAAATTTCTAATTTAATCCAAATTATGGGTTTAATTTGAGTTGGTATACCACGTAAGTATACAAATCTTCGAAAGTGTTTCTCTCTACCCTCTACAATCTGCAATTATAATATTTCCACTATCATAATACATCTGCTTATGCCAGATCATCGTAGATTCCCATCTAGAATGTCTTTGAATCGCTATAATACGTGTTCGACCACTTAGAACTTCATATCGCGCGAGCACTCGATATTAACCGGGTTTCTCTATCGCGATGGCCAACGTTCGATGAATTTTATTGGCCTGCGAACGCGCGACGGGGGTGGAACGACGGAATGAAATTGGAAAACGAGCCATTCCTTTCGATTCACTTACCGTACAGCCTGTGTATGATACGTCCTGTGTCCGGAAGTAAAGCTCGCGTTCACGCTTCGCCGGCCACGAGAGCTTTCTTTCGCTCTTACCAGAAAGCAATAAACGGGGGCTGCAAAACGGCGTACGTGTCGCGAGCGAATCGCAGGATTTAATTCGTCGTACGCCGCTTTTCAATCGGTCTGCGCGGCGAACGAATTAACCCTTTGCCTTAACCCTTTCACAGTTTAATAAAACGGCGAACGATACGTAAAGAGCAGCGAACTGGGCTGTATTTGTAATTCGAACGCTCTTTAATTACGTTCGAATTAATTTCGCAGGGTAATTCGATTAAAGTTCAGTTCAACCAATAAATTGTAGCGCCGGTTTCATTTTAGTGTTTGGCATGCGAAGATTTGTGAATGCGATGGATGGGGTATTATTTGAAGGCTCGAAATGAAGTTTGGGGTGTAAAGGATCGAAGTTGGGATTGTCGGACACGTTTCGTTCGCTTAAAATATCAAACATGGTTCCTTCGGTATTTTGATTGCAGTTAAAGCGAAGTTGAAAGTGCTCGTTAGAATGCAGGTTAAGAATTTTTTGCAAATACAGAAACACAGAAACCAGATTAGTGTGAATAATAAATTCGACTGACAATTTAATAGAAATATACCATTGTATACTACATGTTTATTAAATCACTATGGTAAGAACATTTTTGTTACATTTTAAACAATTTTATTGTGATTTATATTATATATATTTAATTATAATAATTTTTAGCACATTAATCGAATTTTCGTCCGCGTTAAACGTGACCTGCTGCCATTTTATAATTCGCACTAAATTGCATACCGTATTACTTGAACTCTCACTAACTGAGATCTATCTGCACACTTTTCTTCGTTTCTTACATAATCTTCAACTGCATTCAAATTATTAATGGTAATGTATTATAAATGTAATATGGTAAATGTATGGGTTTCATTGAATCTTTATATTTCATCCTAATTTTTTAAACGATTTTCTATTATTCATGAAACTGTTAACTATCAATAAATCTTTTACTTTTTAAATAATGTTCCTCTATGTTCAAAGGTATTTTTTATTAGAAATAAGTATAGAATACTTCTTAAAGAATTATTATTTTAAGAAAATTAATTTTTTATTAAAAATAACTATAGAACATTTCTTGAAGAATTTTTCTTTTAAGAAAATTAATTTCTTATTAGAAACAAATATAGGACACTTCTTGAAGAATTATTCTTTTAAGTAAATTAATTTTTTATTAATTTTAACGAAATTAAATTTAATAAACACACTGCAGAACAAAATTATTAATGAGTTTTTTTCATTAATGAATTATCAAAAATACACATACATCAATTTAAATATCTGCATTATCAATATAATAATCTATTGTATAATTAAATTGCAGGATTATTTTATAATTAAACGATTATGTTTTGCATATATTTTATCCTCAGATTTTTTTTGTAGACAAAGAAAATATGTTAGGTACCTAATTACACCTTATTTTTTCATATACCATTCATTCGTCTCAATGTATCTCTCCAAAAAAATCCTGCAAAAATCCGCCAATTAATCTCGCGAATTCTCATCTAGCTTTCCTCCTAATTAAGTAATCGAAACAGCCGCTGAGTTTAATCAAATACTTCGTTTCTTCTGTCTCGAAATGAGAAAACGAATGACTCGCAGAATTACATCGTACGTTCTCACGATCTTTTTTTCGCGAAATAAGAAATTAAATTAACAGTAAATTGTTTGTTACGGGCAACGAAGACGTGGCTGGTAATAGCTCTCGATTTCACTAAAATAAAATCTCACTGCTTCGTGGGCTTCTTCCTTCGAGATTTTGTTTCAGGTTTTTTAATTAAAACTGGGATATTGAATTGCACGGTTTTCATCTCGCAGAAGTAGCAAATATCCTTCGTTCTGAATAATTGAAACGACGATATCGTATAACCGTGCCGATTTAAAACAATCATAGAAACACGTGCTAAGAAGTTATTGCAACTGATCAACGTGCTCGTAGTTATATTATTTAATACATTCTACACATTTATTAATCCTTTCAACGTAAAATATGATAAGTAAATTAAATATTTTTGATTTACGACTTTCTATCGCAATTAATTAGTCTTAAGTCAATGATGTGCAATCTTTGTTCTGCAGAGTGTCAAAATTAAAAATTTAATTTTGTTGTTATTAATAAAAAATTAATTTTTTAAAAGAAAAATTTTTCAAGAAGTGTCTTATATTTATTTCTAATCAAAAATTAATTTTCTTAAAAGAAAAATTCTTCAATAAATGTTCTAAAGTTATTTTTAATAAAAAATTAATCTTCTTAAAAGAAGAATTCTTCAAGAAGTATTCTATATTTATTTCTAATATAAAATTAATTTTCTTAAAAGTAACATTCTTCAATAAGTGTTCTATGTTTATTTCTAATATAAAATTAATTTTCTTAAAAGAAAAATTTTTCAAGAAATGTTCTACATTTATTTCTAATGAGAAATTAATTTTCTTAAAAGAAAAATTCTTCAAGAAATATTCTATATTTATTTGTAATAAAAATTAAATTTTCTCTACATCTATCCAAGTAATAATTACCTTATCAATATTTTATTGCATATTGCAAAAATCTCGAGTATTGCTCGTATCGATAAATTTTCGCCTCCCTCCGATGTTAGCGCAACTTTTTACCCTAATATTTCAATATTACATACAGCTCGTCGGTTTTACGTCGCTTCATAAAAAAATTCCGTAACATCTTAAGCCGTGCTCGTCAGTATCCCCTTCAACATCACAATAACCCTCTGCTAATAGACGAGCCGCCCCCGATCGTTCACCGTGATCACCATAGCCGTGTGGGAGATTGGGTATTATCCCGGACGAGTTGTGACACAAACGACCTCGTAGAGCCGGCGCAATCCTCGCTAAAAAATATTTTTTAATATCACAGAACGAAGTATCGCAGCCGTGAGCTGAGCCGTCTCGTTCGTTCGCAACTTTTAATTTATTCCTGCTGCAAGAGGCGGGGCTCCGCGTTTTGTCGAGCGTTACGATAATTGCGTTGCTTAATGCAAAAGAGATCGTAGACTTCGTTGAGTAGTCCCTTGTTAATTTGCATTCTATCTCGTAGCGTTTTCCAGCGAGAGTGTCTCCTCTGAAGCAGCTTCGTTTCGATCGTTTCGCTTGTTTCAACCCTTAACCCTTTCGCTTCGAGCGCCGCTTATAAGCGGCGTCCACGAGATGACCTGTGGGTACGAGCGCCGCTTATAAGCGGCATCTAAATATATTTTGTATTTTAATAATTTTATATTTTAATAATTCTGTATTTCAATAATTTTATATTTTAATAATTCTGTATTTCAATAATTTTATATTTTAATAATTCTGTATTTCAATAATTTTATATTTTAATAATTCTGTATTTAATAATTTTATATTTTAATAATTCTGTATTTCAATAATTTTATATTTTAATAATTCTGTATTTCAATAATTTTATATTTTAATAATTCTGTATTTCAATAATTTTATATTTTAATAATTTTGTATTTCAATAATTTTATATTTTAATAATTCTGTATTTCAATAATTTTGTAACCCTTTTCATATTAAAAATGTAAATATACTTGTTACATTAGAGCAGCGATTATTTTATTCAGCACCATTGTTATTTAAAACTTAAAAAAACGCGCACTGTGCATATTTCTGACGAGTGCTTCCGTTCAGTGACAGTACTTCGGCGGACTGGACAGCCGAAGCGAAAGGGTTAACTGTTTGGGGCACGGTGGAATTAAAAATGTCCCACCTCTTTGATGCACCGTAACGCATAGTGGTGCATTTTTAGACTCACCTCAAAATATTACAATAGCTGCATACGCATAGGTTTATATTTAGTCTTACTTACATAAAGCAGTTGGTGATATCATAAAAAAAGGTTATAAATATGTTCGCTTGTGTTTGCAAGTTTCAATGTGTCAGTACTTTGTTAATAAAAATTTAACCAATTTTCTTTAACTTAAAACGTAACAAAATTTCTCTGCGACATGGGTCTATTTATTCATTGAAATCCTGTGCCTCAAAGAGTTAACCCCTTAACCTACAACGACTTGGCCATAGCCCGCGTACGATGATTGGGCCAAACGTAAATATTACGGGCGTAGCCCGCGTACGATGATCGGACCGAATATAAATATTAACACTATGCCGTCCGGCGACACCACAGTGGTGTTGTGCGCAAAGTATCGCTCGACGGCCGGCGACACCACAGTGGTGTTTCGCGTAAAGAAGTGGCCGGCGACAGCACATTAGTATCGTTTGCATTCCGTTGATGATCTGTGGGGTTTTGTTGCTAATTTACTTAAATGGAATAAGTTATATACGTCACTAGTTAGTATTCATTTCCGAAAGCAATAAACGAAAACGAAGAAGTTGCGTTGTATGTACCAAAAACAAGAAAAGAAAAACAACAAATTTGATATGCAGGTCGTGTGGAGTTGCATTACATGTTGGTGATTGTTTTGCTTCGTATCATTTAATAGAGAAATACTAAATAAGTACCAAAGAAAATGTAAATAAACAAATATATAAAACAAAGAAATTTTACGTTTATTTACATATGTACATTTTTTGAATTGAATTTTGATTGAAAACTCGTGAGAACTACCGATGAGATTGGTAAAACTTGAAATTTATCATTTTCCAATCTCCTCGAAAACAGCCGGCGACAAGCGAAGTAACACGATCAGTTCTGTCGGCTTCAAGCGAAGAAATGGTTACAAACAGTGCGGACGGCAAAGTGTTAACGGCGGCGCCCTCCTAAAGTTATAAATATTTGTGGGATATTTGACAAGTAATTACAACCTGATGTAATAATTATGGTAAAATGCAAGTACTACAAAAAGTTTATTTATACAAAAATCAGTAATACAAAATTAATAATCTGCAATGGTGTGATACAAGTCATGGAAATGACTCGAGCTTGTTTACGTTTTCTGTCCAAAATTCTCGAACGTAAATCGTAGGTTAAAGGGTTAACGAACGAATGCGGCCATATTCGCGACATTATGAATATTTTAAAAGACTCAAATGCCACCGTACAGACGGCATGACGTGATGTTTCAAGAAATCTCTGTTAGGTTTCTGCGGTACCACATCCAAAAAAAAAAAAAATATATAATTTTCTAATTGATGGTTTTATTTACAAAATACGGAAGAACTATACATATGAAAAACCACAAAACATGCACGCCGGGAAAAGTGACAGAAAAACAAAACAAACTAACGTAAAAAACACAGGAATAGCATCTTTACGTGAACACAGCAAATAATTAAATATAAATGACGTTAGAACAAGAAAAAGTGTCGATTACGCGATTTCCACGTTCTTGTAATTGTGGTTAAACACGTACGTCATACGCCGAATTAACCTTGTATGACTTATGCTCTTTAGTGGACTGTATAATGAATAGTACTTGGTGTAGTGACTAGTGCAATTGCTCTTCTTTATTCTTGTAAAGTTTATAATATCTATTGTAAACAAACTAAAGGCTATACGATCAGTGAATGTCAAGGCTTGCAGACCGAAAATTGACTTACAATGTGACTAACAACGTTTTACTAACAAAAAAAAGGAAAAAAAGGTGTCTCGCGTGTCGAACGCTCTCAATATATGTATATCTACCCTTGGCTGGTCGACCCCACTCCAAGGACGTGATGATTCGCCGGTCATCCTTGGAGAGGGAAGGTAAAGCCTACACAAAGGGTGGGTTCGGGGTGTACCAGGGGGGTCTAATGACGATTCCTGACCATCGTTATAAAAATAAAGATTCGCAATGCGACAAAAAGTGAACCACGAATATTCTGGAATGCATAATTTGAACATTCACATTCCAACACTAATAAAAAATAAATTTTCTATAAACATCTATAAAATAATAAATTTATAAATACATGCAAATCTATACATTACATACATACATCTATTCGTTTATTTCAACTGTCGTTATTCTTGTGCAATTTTCGTTTCAGTATCCTTTTGTACGGACATATATCTGTTCGTATGCTTATTATTACTGAAAATTTTCATAAAATCCAATAAAGCAATATTAATTATGCACAGCAATTAATTTATTAAAAATCCGTCGATCTACCGGTCGTTGTTTTAGATAAATGCGCTTGTTCGTTAAAGGTTAATCGCAACGAACAGGGGAAAAGATCCTCTGAATCTGGCTGAGAATATCCGCGAATTGGAAATCCAAGAAAATTCGTTCCATGCGAGTTTTGTTCCTGATTTTTCTGTTTGAGTGAACATCCGGTTTGAATTGAAAGGTCGCAAGAATGGTGGACGTGTAACGTTTGGAATTTTATCGACAGGTGCACGTCGAAATTTGGTGCGTTTTCACTTGGACGAGGGAAACGCGGAATGATTTGTGGAAATAATTTGCACGAGCCGGGAAACGAACGTGATAGCGGTGGCGAGAAAAAAGTGGTGATTGACGAAGCCTCAAAGGGTGATTCCCTTTGTACAGTTGTCGAGCTCAGTGGAAAAGTTCTAAATTTGAAAGGAATCGTCTCATCGAAGTTTCACGTTCGACCTGGATTCATTCATTTTGCAGGTAAAAATTAATGCATTTAAAGTGAAAGTATTAGTATTAACACTATTCCTACCACGACATTTCCACGTAAGACAGACTACAAATTTTTTTTTTCAAAAAATAAGCAATGAAAAAAAAAGTGAATATTGAAAAATGGTATTGGTATACGTATATTTGAGGAAAAGTCTAAAGTTTAAAGGCGATTCAATTACATTGTATCTATGAAATTCTAATCGAAATTTTAAAAACACCAGGTTGTGGTAGGAATAGTGTTAAAGTATTTTTTTTATTATTATGCTCTAGAAGTAATAGAGAAATAATTTTGAAGCTAATGACAAGGTTAACGGCAGAAAAATTATTTTCACAGAAAAGGACGAAATAAAAGAAATGTTGGCGGTTAAAAAATTAACGAATTCTTCATTAAAATTCACCTACGCATTTGCATATACACGTTCCGAGGAAATTCTACGAAATTTGCAGCACTATTTCCTTCTCCAGCTTTTTCTCCTTGCCATTTTTTTTTTTTTTAAGTAATTTACCTTTTTATATTGCACCTACTATTAATTTACCTTTTCTTACCGACAAATTTATGAAACTACTTTCTCTTTTATGAATTTCTTTCTCCACTTTTTATAGTAAAAATTACACGTGCACATATTAATACGCTTTTATGGAATAACAAGCTGCTCGCTGGTTAAATCTCCCAAGCAATTATGCACGCTCGAACGGCAATATAACCGACACTTCTTGAACAGAGCGCGTTGGCGCAAGCCGCGAGTAAAGCGGAACCGCGCGTAAAGGATCGACATCGGTCTTCGGTAATTAATTTCCCAGTTAACGTCTTAATTACTGCGGTAACGCGTTAACGAGCACGGTTGTTAACAATGTAAGTTTTCGTCAATTTTCGACACACACCACCACCATCTCTCGTCTACTGGGTGTTGCAGAAAACATTACTGAGGCTTCAGAGGCGTATAATACAATATATATAGATCCTGAAATTAATTCCTTTGATTTATATAAAATTATTAGGTTTCGAGCTCCATGAGCAAAGTTTGCCAAAACAATTACTATTATTGTAGAAAAAAGGTTTTCAGGATTACTTATTATTATTAATAATTACTAATTAAATGTTGTTTTGATATTTTTGGGAAAATTTGTTCGGGATCACTCAGAACCCCAACTCTGATTTAAAATAAAATTTTCAAAAACCTTCCCGGGGATATACCCAATAATTTCCCAAATTTTCACGGCGATTGGATTTATGGTTTTTGAATCTATTGAGTACAGACAGACAGACAGGCACACATTCATTTTTATATATAGATAATTTTATATATATGAGAATGGTAAAAAGTGTTTTGAGTTAGTTTATAATAATTTACATGAAATGATTGCAATGATTGCATCTACAGGGTGTTGCAGAAAACATGGCTAAGACTTCAAAGGTATGCAATATATAGATCCTGAAATTAATTCCCTTGACGTATACAAAATATAATTTTATATCTATGAGGATGGTAAAAAGTAATTTGAATTAGTTTATAATAATTTACATCAAATGATGCAATGACAATTGGATTAATAATTTTAGAAAATTAAAACTCTATATAATCTAATATGACATAATATAATATAGATTATTGTATTCAGTTAACTTGATTTATTTTATACTCAGACTGGTAGAATAATTAAAAATTGATCTAATAATATTAACTCCAAGATTGAATCGAAAATGAAGAATAACAATAATATATCTTTTGAGAATTCAAATTATTTTAAATTATTTATTAGATATTAAATTATTATAAAGTTAAATATTAATTATGTAAAGTTAAATTATTAATTCAATATTATCTCCATAAAAAAGATATGATATAATATAATACACAATATTATATGTGATCAAATTTAGCTATTTTGTACCGAAAATGTTAGAATAATTCAGAATGTATCCACTAACATTAATGCTAAAATTAAACCAAAGCCTAAGAATAACATGTTATACTATTTAACAACAAATTATTAACTCTCCAGTGGCAAACTCCGGGTCCATGTTAACCCAGTCACAAGTACTTTACTTATCATTCATCGCATAACTAATAAAATTTTCATTCATTTACATTAATATGCATATAATTCGTTGTACGTAAATTTTATATATACAATTGAACCTTCGAAAAAATTTCTGCACAATTACTTTTTATATAATTCCATATCTGAAACTCTCTTTAAAATGTTCGTTGTGCGTGAGTTAACTCAATATTGAGTCAGGACAAAATGTAAAATGCAATATAAATTTTCGTGCACGACCTTCAACGGTTCCAGCCGCTTTCTCCCTGCAGCACCCTGTATTAACATAGACGCAACGAGGGGGGTAGGAAGAGGAGGACATTGGTCCCTTAAACGAGGCATTCACGTCACAAATCTCATTACTTCTTCTGCGTCTGCTCGCCATTGTTGTAGCCCAACTTGAGGAAATCTTTCAGCACGACGTTGAACGTTACCGTAACAATACCCTCCACTCTCATGCGCGTGACTGCAATTATAAAGGAAGTTATTACTCGCCGTTGCCCTTGATGCTGGCCAAAGAAACATCAGGTCGCAGCGGCGCGCGAGCGGTTTACGACGTCTAACAGACGCTTGAAAATAAACTGTATTCCCGAGGCGAGTGCTTCGTTCGAACCACTTTATTTCACATTATTCGCGGGGATCGCGGGAAAATTGCGAAATGTCCCCGGCGAAAATCACTGGGACTGTGTTTCGATTAGACAGGGTCGTGCAAACGCTTTGCGGGGCGACCTGGTAGTAAAATTTCGAACTTAATCCTTTATCTGCAAGCTATTTATTCGTCTGTAGTTATTTTCCATAATAAAGTAGCTGAATTGTTTAACTGTACGTTTGAACTGTATTTTTGGTAGAAATTTGAAACTTAATTCTTTATCTGCAAGCTGTTTATTCGTCTGATATAAGAAGACGTGGTTGTTTTCCATAACAAAGTAACTAAATTGTTGAACTGTATTTTTGGTAGAAATTTGAAACTTAAACCTTAATCTGCAAGCTGTTTATTCGTCTGATATAAGAAGACGTGGTTGTTTTCCATAACAAAGTAGCTAAATTGTTGAACTATATTTTTGGCAAAAATTTCGAACTTGATCCTTCATATGGAAGCTATTTATTCGTCTGTGGTCATTTTCCATAGTAAAGTAGCTAAATTGTTTAACTGTAGGTTTGAACTATATTTTTGGTAGAAATTGTTTAACTGTACGTTTGAACTGTATTTTTGGTAGAAATTTGAAACTTAATTCTTTATCTGCAAGCTGTTTATTCGTCTGATATAAGAAGACGTGGTTGTTTTCCATAACAAAGTAACTAAATTGTTGAACTGTATTTTTGGTAGAAATTTGAAACTTAAACCTTAATCTGCAAGCTGTTTATTCGTCTGATATAAGAAGACGTGGTTGTTTTCCATAACAAAGTAGCTAAATTGTTGAACTATATTTTTGGCAAAAATTTCGAACTTGATCCTTCATATGGAAGCTATTTATTCGTCTGTGGTCATTTTCCATAGTAAAGTAGCTAAATTGTTTAACTGTAGGTTTGAACTATATTTTTGGTAGAAATTTGAAACTTAATCCTTTCTCTGCAAGCTATTTATTCGTCTGATATAAGAAGACGTAGTTATTTTCCATAGCAAAGTAGCTAAATTGTTGAACTATATGTTTGCACTGTATTTTGGGGAAAAATTTGAAAAAATTAAGCTTCAGATGTTTTTCGATGATTTCTCGATCGATACCTGGGTAACGCGAAGATTTCTGCAGATCGACAAGAGTACTGTCTACTAAAGTAGTAAATTTTGATCGTTATAAGTACCTACAGTAGCGGACAAAAGTTTATTATCAAAGGGTCAAAGAAAATAAATAAATTAATTAATAAGATATCTCGGTATAAATAAAATTTGTATTCTATACTAATGAATAAATAGTGTTCTACCATAATAACAATAAAAATAAATAGATAAATAATATTTGCGAACTATAAGATCATGTTTTACATTGTTCTGTCGTCTTAAACTTTTGTCCGCTACTGTATAGTATACCAGAAAAATAAAATCCCCTTTTTTATAATACACTGTATAAAGGATCTAAACTAATTTTTAATAATTTTAGTAAAGGAGACCAAAGTTAATTTTTTAACAATTTTAACTTTAATCCTCATATGAAGTATGCTTTAAACACGCAGTGTAAGGCACTTCATATAAATAGTACAAAAAAATCTACAAAATATTCAAAGGTAAAGAGTATAAATAAAAATAAATTTATATTCAAACTCTGTTTCTTGTTCCCTTCACAAAAATTAAATATCCGTAACGATCAAAATTCATTCAGTACTAATAACATAACTCTGCAAAGGATGTCCGGTATTATACAAGACGTCCAACAAATTTGCCAAAAAATGTTCCGTCGAACGAAATCTCGTAGGAAAAACTACCGTCAGCTCTCTGACAGCACGAAAAATGGAAGAGGATGAGCCCGCGGCACATGATCCGAGCAAAGTATCGATTGACTCTCGTCGTCGCGTTCGATACGACGGACAGTTTAATTCCTTCCTGTCCGCGGGCACGGGACGTGCGCGTTAATACGTCGGATGTATCGGCTTTTCCCTGATACGGCGAATCTTGGCTGGTTCAATTAATTCAACGTCAGCCGGGGGAGACGTGCGGCGCGTGATCGTGAAAGGGCACCGCGAAACACTTCCTTCACACGACTATTCGTGAATCGCGGATTCATGTAACCCTGCTGCGATGTTCCGAACGTTTTTATCCCGAAAGTGATTCTATTTCGCTGAAAGATCCCATTAGAGTATTACTAATAGCTTGTTTTGTCGGTTCAATTTTATGTTAAAGTACCATTTTTCTATAAATCAACCCATTTGTATCGCAAGTATACAGCTAGCGTTATTCATCCGAGAATGAACGATAGTTTATTGTTTATTACTGATTTTACTTAAAAATTATGTGTAAGGATTGAACAGAAAATGTCAAAGTACCATTTTTCTATAAATTAGTCCATTTGCGTCGCAAGTATGCAACTAGAGTTATTCATCCAAGAATCAACGACAGTTCTTTCTTTATTACTGATTTTACTTAGAAATTACGTGTAACGATTGAACAGAAAATGTCAAAGTACCATTTTTCTATAAATTAGCCCATTTGCATCGCAAATATGCTACTAGCGTTATTAATTCGGGAATCAACGACAGTTCTTTGTTTATTATTGATTTTACTTAGAAATTACGTGTAACGATTGAACAGAAAATGTCAAAGTACCATTTTTCTATAAATTAGTCCATTTGCGTCGCAAATATGCTACTAGCGTTATTCATCCAAGAATCAACGACAGTTCTTTCTTTATTACTGATTTTACTTAGAAATTACGTGTAACGATTGACCAGAAAATGTCAAAGTACCATTTTTCTATAAATTAGCCCATTTGTATTGGAAGTATGTTACTAGCATTATTAATTCGAGAATTAACGACAGTTTTTTGTTTAATACTGATTTCACTTAGAAATTACGTGTAACGATTGAATCGAAAATGTCAAAGTACCATTTTTCTATAAATTAATCCATCTGCATTGCAAGGATACAATTAGCGTTATTCATTCGGAAATCAACGACAGTTCTTGGTGTATTACTGATTTTACTTAGAAATTACGTGTAATGATTGAACTGAAAATAGTACTGTAGATTTGTGTTATAAATAAATTGAAATAGTTCGTTTAAATCTTGGAATCCTATATTGCTGATGGGACACTCACGAAATGTTTTACGGTAAAATGGAAATACCACCGAGGGGGTATTATTCCGCGACTGTTGATAATTGACAATTAAATATGCGGTTTACTTATGGACGCAAATGGGTTAAGAAGTACTCTAATCACGATTGACGAATCGTTGTGTGAAGGAGGTCGAACACTTGAAAATGTTGTCTTACGTTCCCTTCCGCCGCCTGAGGCCAGTATCGTCGGATCAATTAGTTCCGGTCTTCTTCCGGTTAACCAGGCTGCAAATCGTTGCAACGTTGAAGACGACTCTGGCACGTACACGGACACCCTGCAGAATTTCATCGCGTTAAAACGTATCCTTGCTCAGTCAAGAATGGGAGAAGATACTGGTAAAAAATTTACTGCAGATTTTAATTAAAGAATCTTTAGCTTCGTTACGATTGTAACTTTCATGAACACTGAAATATTCAAATGGAATTAATTGTGAAAAGTGAACTAATTTGAGGCATAGAAAATAAAAAGATTACTATACAATGTGTGAGGGTTAAGCTTAGTAGCAAAATGATGTATAATAATAGTAAAGTATAATAGTAGAGTATAACAGAAAGTAAAATCTAAATCATCTGTAATGAAGAATAAAATCTAAAAAGTGGCATTTTTTAATGAATAAAATAATTTAAAAAATATAGATCCACCAATATATAATTTCCAGGTCATATGGTATTACAGAGAATTAAACTGAGTACTCGTGTGATTTGTTCTTTCGTGAAATTAAAAATATAAAATATAAGTGCTTTAGTTTGCATAAATTAACTTTTGCAGTTACGTTTTTGTTCGAAGCGCCGTGTAAGAACTCAAGGAATCATCTGGATATGATTTAATACCTTTTCTCATGGTGACCTGCTTTCAGCGGCAAATGACACACTCCATATCCTCTGATGACATCGTGACCGAAGATGTCCAGGCCGTAAACCGACATTATTAACTGGGGCCCTGAGACACGATTTGATACGAAACATTGCTGAGGTTTCATGTGTGTTTGCACATACTCTTCAATTATACACACAGCGAGCCCCTTTGATATTATTGCGCCTCTCTACTTTACGATTTTCTACATTTTCATTCGCATTTTACGGTGCATTGGATTTTGTTACAGCAGTTAACGCTTTCTTCGTTAGTTCTGAATGAAGAAAAAAGAAGGCGATTCTATTTACTTGTCCTATTTTCGATATAATCCTTTACTAGATCTCGTAAACTTTAATATCAATACGAAGCTGTTTGTAATTTAGAAATCGATGCTTATAAAACTGAGCTTAACAGTGTGGCCAGAATTTGTAATTGTATTAATTCGTTAATTATTTTCTAGGTTTACTGACTCCTCCATTGAGGTGGGTAGGTTTATGAGGTAGACCACCGTGAAGGTTTTAGCAGGTAAAAATTCTGCATAACTTCGTTACCACCCAGGGTGGCGAAGTAACTTTTTGAAGATTTCCTCCACGATAAAAAAAAAAGAAAAGAAAAGATTTAATGATAAACGTAGGCAATCAATTTAAATTTAAATTATTGTAATCGAGCATTTGTTATTCTCGTAGCTCTGTAGTCCGTCAAATTAATTGAATAGAAATAAAAGTAAAACTATAAATTGCAAATAGTAATAAAAGTAAAAACATAAATTGGGAATAGAAATAAAAGTAAAACTATAAATTGAAAATAGAAATAAAAGTAAAACTATAAATTGCAAATAGAAATAAAAGTAAAAATATAAATTGAAATAAAAGTAAAAGTAATATTACAATAGAATATTTTACATCTTACATTATTGTAAAACTGACAAATTCTCGTAGTTCTGTAGTCCGTCAAATTAATTAAATAGAAATAAAAGTAAAAACATAAATTTCAAACAAAAATGTAATTAAAAACATAAATTGAAATAAAAGTAAAAGTAATATTACAATAGAATATTTTACATCTTGCATTATTGTAAAACTGACAAATTCTCGTAGTTCTGTAGTCCGACAAATTAATTAAACAGAAATGAATGTAAAACTATAAATTGCAAATGCAAAATAATAGTAAAAATATAAATTGAAATAAAAATAAAAGTAATATTACAATAGAATATTTTATATCTTTCATTATTGTAAAACTGACAAATTTTGGACTCGATTATCCGAGAAAAATATTTTCTATTTTCCCATTTTCATTTCTATAGAAACTCGTCGACAACCAATCTATGGAACGATATTACCTAATGCAACAGATACAAATGGGTTGCTCGAAAAACAAAACAAAAAAATGAAATAGAAATAAAAATAAAAAAAAAATGGAGTGTCACGTGTACTCCACTCACATCCATAGGGATCAGTACTCTTGAATGTCACTTCCAACGGAAAATTCCAAACGACCAGATTTCGAGGATCGTTGCTGCACTTGCACATCTGCGTCAGACCCTCCTCGATGCCCTAACGGAATCGTACAAATTTGCTGTACAATCGAACGGATCGAAAACCATGTTCGTTTATCCTCAACGTGTGACGTCGCGTTATGGATGTCGGACAGTGAAACAAAATAACTCACGGCGATGACGCTCCATTCGGGACCGAAGTGATATCCGTACTTGCAGTAGGCGTTGTCGACCTCGTAAAACTCGGCGTGCTCGATGGTTCCTGTGATCGAGAGGAAGAATTCTCCCTCGACGGACATGCTGATGGATTTACAGAGAATTTTCTAACCTACAAATTTATAATTTACTAAATTGAAATTCATAAATTTAGAATTTACTAAATTGAAATTCATAAATTTAGAATTTACTAAATTGAAATTTATAAAGTTAGAATTTACTAAATTGAAATTTATAAATTTATAATTTACTAAATTGAAATTCATAAATTTAGAATTTACTAAATTGAAATTCATAAATTTAGAATTTACATATTTTTAAATTCCAATGGTAAAATTCACAGAATATTTATTTGTAATCTACAAATTAAAAATTTAGAATTTCAGAATTTACATACTTTTAAACTAAAACTCTACAATTCACAAATTTAGAATTTAGGTATTTTTAAATTACAATGGTAAAATTTACAGAATATTTGTTTGTAATCTACAAATTAAAAATTTAGAATTTTATAATTTACATACTTTTAAATTAAAACTCTACAATTCACAAATTTATAATTTACATATTTTTAAATTGCAATGGTAAAATTTACAGAATATTTGTTTGTAATCTACAAATTAAAAATTTAGAATTTTATAATTTGCATACTTTTAAATTGCAACTCCAAAATTTACAAAATTAAAATTGACGAGTCTGTGATATAAAACTTAAGAATTTGCAATTTTATAATTTATATACTGATAATCCACAAAGTTAGATTTCACAAATTTGTAACCTTCAACTTTGCAACTCACAAAATTAAGTTCCATAAATTTATAACCTTTAACTTTACAACTCACAAAATTAAATGTCACCAATTTATAACCTTCAGTTTTACAGCTCACAAAATTAAAACTTCACGAATTAATAATTCACAAAATTGAAATTCACTTATTTATAATTCGAATTCTTTGGAATCTTAACTTCATATAAAAGAAGTTCTAATTATTTTCAGAGGAAAATTCTTTAAGAGGAAATCAAGCAAAGTTAAGCCTATTTGTGTTCAACAACGTTTTGTGTACGGTTAGTTAAATCGGTTGTCGTGGTAACGAAGCATGCGCCCCCAGTTTCGTCGAGCACGCGGCTCGTTTTAACGGTGAAAAGATGCCAGATGGGGGTGGAATTTTCTGTTTTAGCATTCAGAAAGCGTACGAGCCGTGTTGGCTAATTGTTCCGCGTGTCTGTGACAGCTTGCATTGTGTTTCAGCTGGCGGCGCCTTAACGCGGAATTAAATATTTGGCGAAATTAAAGGGCACGGTAATTCGCAGCGAAATACCATGTAGTAGCTGTACAAGCTTGTTCAATTAGACGAACAAAATTGAACGCAGCAGCAAAGCTAGAAACATTGGTGGAAAGCAATGTCAAAAGTAGGTTTTTTTTGTCAAAAGTAGGTTTTTACCATAATTTTCCTACGATACAAGAGTATGAAGTGTATGTTTATTTGTTATACGGTACAAGGTTGATCTGGATTGTGTTATACTGATATACTGAGATGTTGATATATTGCGACTGAGACTGCTATACTAATATACTGAGACTGTTATACTGCGATTGATTATACTGTGTCGCGCCCAGGGAAGTTTGAGTTTTATATTCCCTGAACGCGTCGAGAAGGGGAAAATGTGGTGACATGGAAGGGACTCTCTGCGAGTGTTTTCCGGATTCTAATGAGGCTGCAATCAAACACCCGTGGTAATGACGATCGGCTGGCCGTTTGGGCCTAATGACGGGCCGATGTTCAGGCCCTGCTGTAAAGTGTTTGATGCAGCACCTTAGAACACACGCAGAGGTTCCGTGTCACCACAAGTATATTAGTAAAAAATCGCACTTGAAATAACACTAAAACAGTACAAAACGTTCTATTGTAAAGATACAATACTTTTGGAGCAAACAAACGTTGGAAAAAGTAGATAAATCTTTTAAGATAGGAGCTACACTGAACTAATTAGATATAAGTAGAAAATAATAGTGCAATGCAACATTGTATATATCCTTTGTATATATAAGTATCTGTAAATAAAAGTTTTTGAATTGAAAATTGGTGGCAAGCAAGATTTAGGAATAAATAAAACAATTTTAACACGTTCGTCGCTCAAATTCGATTGCATAGAAAACTGGGGTGAAAAAATATAAAAACAGAAAAAGTTTCTATTTTTTATTTTTATTTTATATATATATGTTATACTTCAATGCTTATTCCATTGAATTCCTTTTAAAATTCCAATTTTAAATCCTGTTTAACTTTAAGAAAAAGAATGACGTGGCGACGAACGTGTTAATTATATTTAATTAATTTCAATTTATTGAATTGAAATTAAATGTTCGTAAAATATTAGAGAAAGAGTTGAGAATTTTCTTTTAAATGTGATCATGAGCGCGTGGAGCACCGGAAAGGTTGTCATAATCACGGCGCATGCTCCAGTGTC
The DNA here is from genome assembly GCA_033822845.1 of Tetrapedia diversipes. Taxonomy (NCBI): domain Eukaryota; kingdom Metazoa; phylum Arthropoda; class Insecta; order Hymenoptera; family Apidae; genus Tetrapedia; species Tetrapedia diversipes. The sequence goes on along the minus strand of JAOPTO010002238.1, from coordinate 310,013 downwards.
GAATGATCTGATCATCGAACGATCGATCGTTATGGAAAAAATTAGTGTCTCCATTACTCAAGAATTTTATACAGATACTGATGTGAAACTTCGTTTCCATCCCTTTGGATAAAGGGTGAGTGATATTATATATAGTTAATATTACAACTGACATTAAAGGGTAACTAAAGGGTAGAATGGTTTATGTCTTTTTCGAGGTTAGATAATTCTTTAGATACATCGACTCATTAGGATCTTATAAATTTTTTCGTAACTATCTTTAATTTTATATTTCTGTAACTTTTCAGTATTCTAATACTTACCTTCCAACAACTTGTTAATCATTTATTCGATATTTTTGTAAAATTATAGTTCATTTAGGTTTACCTTTTTCGTTGAATTTTTTGATATTATATAAAATTACAGAGAAAAAATATTTGCACTGTGTTTTAAGAATTGTTTTAAGTGATTTTAAATTTTTTTTAAATTCTTTTTATAATATCACGGTTTTATGGAGTTCTTGAAAAAAAACGTATAATTTCCGTCGTTACCATCAGATGGTAATAGTAACAAAAATTGATCAGTCATTGCAAATTACCTACATACATACATGTGTAAATGTATTACAATTATCCTAAACATTGCTTATAACTTTTTCATTTTCAAAAGTCGAACAAAATGTGTATCGAAGCTTCAAAAACCATTATTTTACTATTAAATATTTACTATTAAATTACTATTTAACAATACTCCATTTAATTTAGTATTTATCAATCAAGTAGGTTCAAATATATTAAATTTAATAACATTGTAATATAATCACAAATATTTAACATCATGGAAGTATGTATATCAAATCTGATCAAATATAAAGAATATAACCATAAGAAATGAAAGGTACCAAAAATAAACAAACAAAAAATAAATTAGTATGAGAATTAATTATAATAATATTCTAGGTAATACATAAGTATATTACACAAATATATAATATACACAGAAACGAAATGTATCAATGAAACAACCACCAGTAATTTTTTGTTCGCTGTTCAAACCCTTTATTTGTTCCTCCTGTAACAACAATGAATTAACATACATCGGAACGAATCAGTCGTGTTCTAGAAAACGGGTTACGATCGCGATGCACCTTGTGTTCTACGTTGCGAACAAAATATATATATGTATATATGTATATTGCGTATGTACAGAAGTTTCCATCCCGACCGGGGCATGCAATCCCGGCGTGCCATCGGCGGGCTGTACACGATTTAAAAATGAACACGTTGGCACGAGCGAGTTGCACGCTGACCGGACGTTCTCCTATCGACGCGTGGAAGTTTCCTGTCCCGCGAAACCCATGAAACGAACGCGTGACTTCTCTCCGTCACGATACACGTTAATAGTCTACGAAAAAAAAACGACTCGACGATTCACTCCTAACGCGTGTACTAGAGAAACTCGATTAACCCTTTGACTGCCACGCAAGAAATCACATGTTTCGATTAGGACACCACTAGATGCGAAATTTCATAGAAATCTTTTATTTTTAATCGTTCAAACAGACACTTTTTACTTTAACGTTTTTCAGTGCACTTCTAGTTGTAAAATTTCACAGAAATTCATAGGGACACTTTTTACTTCAAAGTATCCTCTAATTAGCATTATTCGATGGGGATTTAAAATCGGTTTCAGGTTCTTTTAGGTGCTACAAATTTTATGAAATTGACGGGGTTTAATTCCCATAGCTTCTAAACTGGCGAGGTATTAACCGAATGGGGAATTTTCCTTTCACAAAGCAGTGCCATTGATTCTATTTACTTTAGTTATTAGTTGGTCCTAAGCAGATGTTGAATTTATTAAAAATCGTATTTTGGAAAATTTACGAACAATACTAGTTCAAGACTAATTAACAGCAAAAGCAAATAAATTGTAGCGCTCTGTTGAAGACAAAATGGAAGATCTCCCCATTCGGTCGGTTAAATGTTAAAACATCTTTCATTTTCGATGTTCTAATAACAATTTTTAATTGTTCAAAAGGACACTTTTCACTTCAAAGTATCCTCTAATTAGCAGTGATGTTTAAAACATACTTTTCTCAATTTCAATTTTTATTGTCAATTTTTATCCAACTCTTACAATTGTAAGCAGTTGTGCTCCAATTACCAATGACCACCGTCACAGATGAAATCGTAGCCAATACATGACCAACGTGACAGTCAAAGTGTTAGAATTCTTTTTTCTTTTTTTTTGGTCATTTTCTTGTTTTTTTTTCTAATTTTTTTTTATACCACCCAGGCTTGGTTCACCACGTTTGCTCTCGTTTCGTCACGCTTCACGACGAATTACGGTCGCGAGGGCGCCGACGATGAGGTATTGTCGCGAAGAAAACGTGTACGCGTTCGCTGGCTCCGCCATATTGTCGGCGCCCGGCATGGCGGACCCCAGCTCTCTCGATTAAGTAATACTCTCCCCTTTTCGTTCTTGAAACGTCGGCCTCGCTCTTTGGCGACGATCGCGGTTATTTTTACGCAAATCTACCTGGAATATTAGAGTGCCATACCGTCAGGTCGGTATACACACAACTAACTACGAGATCATGCACGTCTCCTCGTTCGAACGATGACGATTTCCGCGCGATTTCTCGACGGCCGTTCTAATTGCCGCTGGAGATCTCCTTCATGCGGTTCAGAGCGGAGCCGGCCTTGAACCAGGTGATCTGTTGATCGTTCATGGTGTGGTTCAGGGTGATGCTGTCCACTTTGCCGTCTTTGTGCTTGATCTCTGCTTTTACCGGCTGCAAATTGAAAAAGAGGTTTTCTGTCATCGAACAACGTTAAGGAGGCATTAGGTTGATTTGTGTTAGAGGTTGAATCGAGAATAATACTCTGGCCAAAGAGACGAGATGGAAGATAAGGGTTGGTACACAGTTTTAGATAGCCTAAAGTATAAGGAAATAAGATACTTTGAACGTACACTTCGCAACACGAACTCAATATAACTTTTGTCCCAGAAATTTTATTTGGTTTCTTCAAAAAAGGTATTCTTACTTCTTCTAATTTTAATGGAAGATAAGGATAAAATACTTTGTGACCATGGTGTGTACAAAAATACGTATACTTCGCAATATGAATTTTGTTCCAACACTTTCACCTGATTACTTCAGAGAAAGTTTCCCTACTTTTTCTAATTTTAGTGAAAGATAAGGATAAAATACTTTGTGACCATGGTGTGCACAAAAATACGTATGCTTCGCAATATGAATGCAATATAAATTTTATCTCTACAATTTTAATTGGTTACTTCAGAGAAAGTATCCCTACTTTTTCTAATTTCAATGAAAGATAAGGAAAAAATACTTTGTAACCATGATATGCAAGAAGATACGTACACTTTGCAATGTAAACGCAATATAAATTTTGTCTCAGCAATTTTATTTGGTTACTTCAGAGAAAGTATCTCTACTTTCTCTAATTTTCATGAAAGATAAGGGAAAAATATTTTGTAACCATGATATGCAAAAAGATACGTACACTTTGCAATATGAACTCAATATAAATTTTGTTCTAGCACATTTATTTGGTTATTTCAGGGAAAGTATCCCTACTTTCTCTAATTTTAATGAAAGATAAGGGAAAAATATTTTGTGACCATGGTGTGCACATTTGGAAACCATTAACACTAGATCAATTTGACGGTTTTCGAACTTTATGAGCAAAATTTGCAAAAACAATTGCTATTGCAATTGATGAAGCGATACAAATATACCTAAATCTGTTTCCCTTTCAGTTCTGCAATTTCAAATTCTGTTCAATGTACACCTTATTTCTTAGTACATATGTATTGGAAACAGATATATAAGAAATTACCATAAATCTAGTGTTAAACTTCTCAGTACTATTGATCTTACAATAGATTACACTTGAGACCAAAAAAATCCAGACCATTGCCAAGTAGTAAATAAGGCAAGGGTTAAAATTTCGCCTCGGTTTGCTTTCGAGAGCTCTCGATAAAGAATCACTACAAATTCGCCCCTAATCACGTGAACTGTTCGTTTATTTCTTCTATCTCGTCTCGTTGGACAAAGTATAGAATTTTTACCCCTATTGGTTGCTGTCCAACTTTAGTCTTTTTTAGAAACAGTATATAGAGATAGCAATTTGTGATTATTTTAGCCTCCCGAATGCCTGAGGGTGTATTAATACTTGGTATCTTGAGAATCACTTTTGAATGAACTATACAAAGTGTCCTAACAGATCATTCTGCTCTGAAGAAGTGAATTTGAAACGAAACTGTTCCTCTCTAAAAAAAATTGCAATATATAATCTACAGTAGCAAACAAAACTTTAAAACGAGAGAACAATGTAAAACATTGTTTTATGGTTCACAAATATTGTCTGTATATTTATTTTTATTATTATTATTATAGTAGAACGCTGTTTATTCATCAGCATAAAATACAAATTTTGTTCATCATGCTATTTCCCATAAATTAATTTATTCTGCTTGACTCTTTGGTCTCAAACTTTTGTCCGCTACTGTACAAAGAAGATAAAGAAGACACAATGCTTGAAACAACGCCAACTTCTCGTGGACAAAACGTAAAGAAAGTCACGAGAAACTTGGCAACCATCGAGAATACTAAATTTTCGAGTATTAAGGAAACTCGACCCAAAACTGTCACCTTTCATCTTAAACGAATAAACAAAGTTTCACTGAAGCGAAGCTTCCTTTCTGGACAATCAGCTGCGATTAATTAATCTTAAACGGGGAAGAAAATGCGGCCGTTTGGAAGCAGCAACCAACAGGGGCAGACAAATTTAATCCCTTAAGCCAGACTAAGACCGCGGGCCGATCCTGCTCGAGAAGCCTAATCTGTTTTAAAGAAACAATTAAATCAACACCAGAAGTACCTTGGCAGGCGCCAGATCCTTCAATCCCAGTAGGCTGATCTTATCGGTGGGTTGAATCTTGTCGTAATCACTGGGATTGGCGAAGGTCAGAGGCAGCAGCCCTTGCTTCTTCAGATTGGTCTCGTGGATACGGGCGAAGCTCTTCACGATGATGGCGCGGCCACCGAGATGTCTTGGCTCCAGAGCTGCGTGCTCCCGAGACGAACCCTCTCCGTAGTTTTCATCGCCAACGGCCACCCATCTCACGCCGTTCTTCTTGTAATGTCTGGCCACGTCTGGTACTTTGCCCCACTCGTTGGTCAGCTGATTTTTCACCTTGTTCATCTCACCGTTCTCTGAGTTCACCGCTCTGTAATGATTCGTTTAATGATTACTTTTTAGCGGTTATGCTTGCTGTTTAGAAAACGAGAAAACTATTTTGAGGAAGACAGTCTATTGTAATGTTGACATTCTTATCTGCATTATGGGTCGTTGTTCCCAAACATTACATTTAAATAGAGTGTTTTTATGAAATAAGTAAATTTTTAGAATAAAAATTATTTTAAAAAGTTATTTTAGAATAAGTAATATTTTTGCTTTCGAAACAAATTTTTTCATTTCTAAACGCAGTATCAGAAAATGCAAGGAGTGCAATGCTCAGGTTAAATAATAATAATACAATATTTATATTGCAGAGTATTGATATTATCAATACAAGTAATTTTGTCAGTGATAATTAAAGTCATTTAATTTTATATTAAAAATTTAAAAACACCTACTTTCTCAATCGAGCTTCATAGAAATGAGTCAAATTACAGAATAAAGGAAAAACGAAAATATAAGCTTAAAAAAAATCTTGGCTCTGGTCATTTGCATACTTCTGTACCTAAGAGTCAGACTAACTCAAGTCCATTTTTTTCCAAAACTCAGTTATATGTACTATCTTATTAAATAAAGGACAAAGAGTAACAAGATTTGTAAATTTTAAATTCCAACAAGAATGGACTTGTATTAAACCATTAAATACCAATTGTTTTTCTATATTGTTAGACGGATTTTTTACAGAATATACACAATAAGGAACACATAAAAAATAATTTTAAAAAATATTTAACCAAATGAAACTGTAAATAATTCGCTTTTATATCTGTTTTCAAATAGGAAAATTGGGACTTACAACGTAAAAACCATTAAATACATTGGTATTTAATGGGTTAAACTGACAGTCGTGAACAGAATTATCAGTGTTGATATTTTTGATGTGGCATACAGTTAATCTGCCATTAAAATCACGTTACAGTCATTCATAATAAGCAAGGAATCAGGAGATAAGATCGATTTACCCAATGAACATGTTGTTCGAGATGTTATCCAAGTGGCCACGGTATTTCAGCCATGGACCAGCCGCTGAGATGTGGTCGGTGGTGCATTTTCCTTTGACTTTGATCAAGACAGTCATGTCTGTGAGATCTTTGCCGTCCCATTTGTCGAATGGTTCCAGTAACTGTAATCTTTCGCTGCTTGGGCTCACGTCGACCTTGACTTTGCTTCCATCAGACGGGGGTGAGTCGTAGGTGTCCATGCCGGGGTCGAAACCACGGCTTGGAAGCTCATCGCCTAAAATAATGATTTATTTATCAATAAAAAACATTTTTTTAAACATCGATGATGTTTGGTACTCTCCTGAAAATATTTCAAAAATTTATGAACAAATGCAAACAAAAGAAATTCGAAATAAGAGGGGAATCTGTTTATAGTCGAAAAAACATTGCGTTCCTAATTATTTTTTAACCCTAGATAACTAAATTTAAATTAGTGTTACTGTGTAACTAATCATTCGACTCATAGACTACGAATTAAAAACATGTATATCTTTATATTTCCCTTATTTATTTCAAATAAATTAGCGAAACTTTAGAAAAGTATTTATAAGTAAATATATATATATAAAATATTATAATATGTAAAATATATATAATATTTTAATATTACAATATAATATTATTATAATTAATATCATTTAATATTATATTATGATATATAAAATATTTTAAAATAATAATATAATATTAAAATATTACTAATTTTAATAATATTTTAATATTAATATTTTATTAATATTGTTAATTTTAATAATATTTTAATATTAATATTTTATTAATATTGTTAATTTTAATAATATTTTAATATTAATATTTTATTAATATTGTTAATTTTAATAATATTTTAATATTAATATTTTATTTTAATATTTTAATTACAACATAGAAAAGTGGTAAAAAATTAGCGTTTGCAATCTTGGTAGATCTTGAATCCGTAAAACTGACAGGAATCGGCAGTCTATTAGACGAATGTTTAATTATCTAGGATTAAAAATTCTGCAGACCATTGATTATAACTTTAAATTGCATTGTGGAATTCCAATGAATAGTGATTGCTTTTTTTAAGCTGGCAAGTGTCTTCTTATTTCTACAGAAGGCAATGTTCAAAGTTTGCTGCCAACGTTTCAGACAACATCTTGCGAAACGTTTGCTACACTTACTACATCAGACTCGCTCTAATAAATAGTAATTATCGACGAAATTAATGTGCTCCGGACGAAGATACATGGAAGAACTTTGTTCGTTTTGCAAGAAAAAGAATTAGATAGGAAACGTTTGTCTGCTATCTGTGTACGAAGTGATTTCGCGAGATTAAGTAATTGGTAGGGTTACCTATACGTGCAGGAAAAAAAAAATAATCTCAAAGTCTACAGCAGATAACTCGTAAGCCTGATAATTTGTAATTGAGATTATTTTTAATTTTGGAGACATCAATCGTTAGACACGACAGATCTTCAGCTCGTTTTGAAAGAAATATCAGAGACTGTGATTCACATTCATTAATTATCTGTCAAGTGTTGAATAACACGACATTTATTGTAATACTGTTAAAGAATAGGGAAAATCAGAGTAAAAATGCTGCAAAAGAAAATTAGTTGAATTAGCTATTGTAAATAAGGAAAAAAATCAGCGTGCATTAATTAGATCAATGTGTAGTTATCAGTACTACTAACAGGCATGTGTCTGATAGTTATGAAAATGGAATATTGTACTTTTATATCTAATCTAACTACTCGAATCTAACTTTACCTTTTTATGTATAAATATACGTACCTATTAATTCTTACTTTTGCATGATACTATAATTTTTAGAAACCTAACTATTATAATACAAACAGGTTGCTTAAAAAATTGAGCCCTTAAGAAATTCAAGATTTCAACTCATCAATTATTCTATTGTAATTGAATGATTAACCCTTTGAAGTTTTGCAAAAAGTCAACCAGCATTTTTACTTAATGCCAGAATTACAAAAATCACAAATTCCTAATTCCACGTATAGAAGTGTTGTAAATTTACTATAACTTTTTCCAAAAAGTACAAATAAAAATTTACTTCATCCATTTTAAGTATTTCTTTTTATAATAAATTGAATTTGATTTTCTCGTTACAAATAAGTGTGTACACTATCGCTCAAAAGTTTAGGTAATTTTTGCAACACGGAAGAGTCACGCTTACCGTAGGGGTCTTTCAACGCGAATTCCTGTCCATCCTTGCCCTTCAGCTTATCGGTAACCGGGTTGAAGTCTAATCGGCCAGCGATCGAAAGGGCGGTGACGAGTTCAGGGCTGGTGACGAAAGCGTGTGTCGCGGGATTGGCGTCGTTTCGTCCGGTGAAATTACGATTGTACGATGTGACGATGGTGTTCTTGTCGCCTTTCTTGATGTCTTTGCGGTCCCATTGGCCGATGCAGGGCCCGCAAGCGTTGGCCAGCACGGTGCCTCCGAATTCGCGAAGGGTTTTCGCCTGCAGTGAAAAAGAATTTCAAGTTTCTTGTAAAAAGAAGAAAATAAATATACTTGCAGAATTAAATAGCATTTAAAATATTCTAAAAAATAAATTTTCATGTTTTTTAATATTTGAGGAATTTATAGTATCTTGAAATAATTTTATTGGTTTTTGGAAATTTACAGTGTTTGTTATATCCTTAACATTTTGAAAGTTTGGAATGTTTCAATCTTTAACACTTCGAAAATTTGCGGTATTTAACACTAGAACTACCAGACCAGTCAAAATGACCAATCGGTGATTATTCATAGCAGCCTTATAAATTCACAATGGTAAAGCTTCTAAAATTTACTATGATTTTCTACAAAAGATATGAATAAAAATTTGTTTAGGATTTTAAATATTCGTCGAATTCGTGATATTTGAAGTACTTTTCATGATTTTTAGTGTTTGGGGAATTTATAGTGTTTATAATAATTTTAGATCTTTGGAAGTTTACAGTGTCTGTCATATCTTTAATATTTTGAAAGTTTGGAATGTTTGAATCTTTGACACTTCGAAAATTTGCAGTATTTTACACTTGAGCTACCAAACCAGTCAAAATGACCAATCGGTGATTACTCATAGCAGCCTTATAAATTCACAATGGTAAAGCTTCTAAAATTTACTAAGATTTTCTACAAAAGATATGAATAAAAATTTGTTTAGCATTTAAAATGTTCGTCGAATTCGTGATATTTGAAGTACTTTTCATGATTTTTAGTGTTTGGGGAATTTATAGTGTTTATAACAATTTTAGATTTTTGGAAGTTTACAGTGTCTGTCATATCTTTAATATTTTGAAAGTTTGGAATGTTTGAATCTTTGACACTTCGAAAATCTGCGGTATTTAAAGTATTTTTAGACCTCTGCAAGCTTGCAGTAGCTATTTTTGTATATGTTTATTTGCAACAGCTATTTTATTTTATATTTATCTGCAACAGCTATTTTATTTTATACTTATCTTGCAACAACTATTTTTATATCTATTTCTTCACAATATCTATTTCATATCATATTTATTTTTACACTCTCGATACTTGAAATATTTGATCTTTTAATATTCCCAAAAATTACAATATTTCCTACATTTTCAATATTTTAGCGATTTATTATACTTCACTAGTATTCTAATTATTCAAATATTTATAACTCTAGTATCTTCAAACTTTTCCATTGAACATTACCCCAACCTTCCCCCCTCTCCACGCACTCTCTAAATCGATTTCATTGTCGCGCCTCTATTTTTTCCCTTCACAGCCGTCAAAACGTATCGGGGCCAAATTAAGAATTGGCATTGTGGTCGCGTTACTCGTTGCTAAGTGACACATGTACCAATGTCTGGCACCGTTTCAAGCAGAACACACTGTGCAACTGCCACCTTTCTAATCGACGAAATCTATTTTTCGCAGAAAAAATAGAAAAACCACTCACGATTCCGTCACGTTCGATGGTGGCGCGAATTTGTTCCGATCCTGGCGTGACATTGAACGTAGACTTTGCTTTCAGGCCATGATCAAGGGCCTGCTTCGCGATGTTCGCGCAACGGCCCATGTCCTCGTATGAGCTGTTCGTGCAGGAACCGATCAGACCGACCTTGATCTCGTTAGGCCATCCGTTGCTCTTGGCAGTCGCACCTGTTTAAAATCGTTACAAGTAATATCGGTTTTCTCTTTAATTAGTCTGATCGATTTGACACCGTCGAACGGGCTACTTATTGTCCGAAAAACAGTGGAATATTCGAATTTACGGTCTTGAACATTTTTCTTTGATGCAGGAGGCAAGATTGGAAGTGTGTTATTTAAATATGAAGAATTTAGATTAACTGCAGTGTAGAAATATTCGTTAGACTATAATTTTTTTTGTACTTTGGGTTTTGGAGATTGTTGATCTCTTGTTAATAAAGTCGATAATTTCATACAGAAAATTAAGAACATTCTGTTTTCTCGATTTTTAATACTCTTCAAAATTATATTGCTTAACTCAGTCAGAAATATTCCTTCCGTTATTTGAAACCAAGCAATTTTTAGTTCTCTATGTTCTAGCTATGAACTCTTCAAAAATATAAACATTTCTTAAATCAACAAAAATATTTCGAAAAATATTCCCTCGTTTATATAAAACAGAAGAAACTCAAATGTATAAGAGTATTTAATCCCAGATTAATTTCCATGGAGTTCCATTCAACAATGACCTCATACCCGCCCCCTATCACCCTAAGTTCACTTTAAAACCCACAAAACTCCCTAAATAACATTTATTTAACCCAGATTAATTTCCATCGAGTTTCATTCAACAATGACCTCCCATCATCCCAAAGTTCACTTTAAGACCCACAAAACCCCCTGAGTAACATTTCTTTTAACCCAGATTAATTTCCATCAAGTTCCATTTAACAATAACCTCCCACCTGCCCTCCCATCATCCCAAAGTTCACTTTAAAACCCACAATATTACCTAGGTAACATTTCTTTTAATTCAGATTAATTTCCATGGAGTTCCATCCACCAATAACCTCCCATCATCCCAAAGTTCACTTTAAGACCCTCAAAACCCCTTGAATAACATCTATTTAACCCTGGTTAATTTCTATCGAGTTCTATCCAACAATGCCCACCCATCTGCCCTTCCATCATCCCAAAGTTCACTTTAAAACCCACAAAATTCCCTAAATAGCATTTATTTAACCCAAATTAATTTCCATCGACTTCTATCCAACAATGACCACCAACCTGCCTCCTATCATCTCAAAGTACACTCTCAGTCTCGCACAATGCCCTAAATAATTTCTTTAACCCTTTGAGTGCTCCATGTATACTACGCGCTGTTAGTGGTTATGATCGCTGAAGACTACATATTGTTACTCATACATAGGCAATTGTATTGCAGTAACCGAAAGATCGACAAAATTGACAAACGCATATATGCGTCCATCCTATACATCCTAGTAGCTTTAGCAAAAGTTTGGAAGCATCACATGTTACAAAGACCTTGAGGATTTAAAGAAAGAAAGGATTCGAAACGACTTTAACATAGAGTTTTCTTCACTGACGAATCTTCAGAAGTGCATAAAATTGATACCATGACGTACAACGTGCACTTCCAGCAAATAAACAAACAAATCAGCAAGAGATTCAACAGAGACCTTAAACCAAAAGGTGCATCCAAACTTTTGAACTCAAAGGGTTAATTCTAGCCCTTCGCTTACCCAGTTTGGAGATAGGATGCGCAAGATCAGGCGTGAAGGGTCCATTCACGTGTGGCTCAAGCGTGGACAAATCCAATTCGATGACCTGATCGTACTTCGCTTTTGGATCGGCAGTGAGAAGAGTTTGCTTGTGTTGATCAGCGGCTGCCGCGATATCCGATCGCCCAGTGGCCTTCAAATAGTCCTGCATGCGACAATTGTACGGGAATATCGAGGTGGTGGCACCAATTTCAGCCCCCATGTTGCAAATGGTCGCCATCCCCGTGCAGCTGATGCTGTCGACACCAGGTCCAAAGTATTCCACGATGGCACCAGTGCCACCTTTCACCGTGAGGATGCCTGCCACCTTCAGTATCACGTCTTTGGGGCTGGTCCAACCCTTCAAGGTGCCGGTGAGCTTCACCCCGATCACCTTGGGACACTTCAGCTCCCAAGGGATGTTAGCCATCACGTCGACGGCGTCCGCACCGCCGACACCGATGCAAAGGCAGCCAAGACCGCCGCCGTTAGGCGTGTGAGAGTCGGTACCGATCATTAATAGGCCCGGGAAAGCATAGTTCTCGAGGATGATCTGATGGATGATACCAGAGCCGGGATTCCAGAAACCGACACCGTACTTGGCACCGGCGGTCTTCAGGAAGTTGTACACCTCCTTGTTGATGTCCTTGGCACGCTTCAGATCTTGCTCGCCACCCACTTGGGCCTCGATCAAGTGGTCGCAGTGGATTGTGGAGGGAACGGCTACTTTCGGCAGTCCTGCGGGAGATCGAAAGGTTTTAGAGAAATTTATAGAGTACTGCGACTTTTATGGGTGCATGAGGATTATGCGAGATGGTGGACGCTAGGTTGAGGCGAGAAAATATTGCTAAACGATATTGCAACCTGCAGCCCTTCAATTGGTCACCTATGGCTAGCATTTCATTCAATAAATATTTTATGAAATGGCACAATTCTTCAATTGGTCACTTATGGCTAGCATTTCATTCATTAAATATTTTAGGAAATGGCACAATCCTTCAATTGGTCACTTATGGCTAGGATTTAATTTATTAAATATTTTAGAAAATGGCACAATCCTTCAATTGGTAATCTATGGCTAGCATTTTATACATTAAGTATTTTAGGAAATGGCACAATCTATTGTGAATACGAAGTGATTACTAGCTATTAAGAAAGTGGATTAGAGTTGAATTATACAAGATGGTGGACGTTAGGTTGAAACGAGAAAATATTGTAAAATGGGGAGCTATGGATTATAATAGGATGAGCAACCTGCAGTCCTTCAATTGGTCACCTATGGCTAGCATTTCATTCATTAAATATTTTAGGAAATGGCACAATCTATTGTGAGTACGAAGTGGTTACTAGCTACTAAGAGAAAATCGTGAATCGAGCAAGCTACTGAACTGCCCCCTCTCAAAAGACATCAGATTTTAGTCATCAGACTACAATGTTGTTCTGATCAATATTTTAAAGCACAGTTTTCGGTGCATATTTTTTTACATCCCTCTACTTTCGAACATTCAACATTCGCACACACTTTCAGGAAGAAATTGTGTGTATAAGTTAAGGGTCGCCTGTATATGAATAATATTTGCATACCATAAAACTATATTTTGCATGGTCCTGTCGTCTTAAACTTTTGTTCGCTACTGTCTATCACCAATGTGGTAGTCTGTGATTAATCTGACGAATTTTTGGCTAAACTATACCGTATCAGAGCTAATAAACTGCAGCATGACCAATTAATTAATTTATTTATTTATTTTCAACGAGGTGAACCCATTGTTATAATAAAATGGAGAAAATAAAAGTACAGGCGTCCCTCAACTTCTGAATATTCTACTTTCGCACATTTCTAAAAATTCAACTGTATTTGAATAATATTTGCATACCATAAAACTATGCTTTACATTGTCCTGTCGTCTTAAACTTTTTTTCGCTACTGTTAATCGCCAAAGTGGTTAATCTGACGAATTTCTGGCTAAACTATACCGTACCAGAGCTGATGAACTGCAGCATGGCCATTTGTGCGGTCGCATCCTGCATAGCCACGCGATCCGGTCGCAATCTGAGGTAACTGGTGCCTCTTTCGATATCCTGTTTATTCGGTTCATCGATATGGGAGTACAAAACTTTCTCGGACAGTGTCAATGGCCGGTCCAATCTGCAATCGTTTTATCATATTCTCGATTGGGAAATCAAGAGCAAAGTACTTAGCGGCTAGGTTCGACAAATACGCTTGTACTTACCTTTTCTTCACCACTTTCAGGTTCTCTTCAAGCCTGTTGTACGGGAGGTAACTGCTGGAATCGAATTTGGACATCGCCACCTTTTGCGCGACAAAACTCAACGGGCTCGCGCTGAAACATCTTTGCTGAATGTCTGCCGCAAAAACGGTGAGCTTCTGTGAAAAAAAAAAATAAGGATCATATTTTCATTGTTATATTTTCATGTAACATTATCCATATGTAATTTTCATGTAATATTGTCGCATATTAAAATATTGGGTTGGAGGGAAAGTTCTGTCGTATTTTTCGTTTCCGTTAATTCGTGTGGAACCCAAACACTTTGCTTTAACGCAAACCCAAAAGATTTAATGCGACCTCCAACAGTTGTACGATGAATGCCAAACTGTTCTGCAATTTCTCGACTTGTTAAACGTGGATTATTTTCCAACATGGATCGCAAAACATCATTATCGATCTTGGATGGTCGGTCCAGATCGATCGCTTTCTTGGAGGCTCAGATCCCCGGAACGAAATTTGCTAAACCATCTTTGACAAGCACGAACATTTACAATATCTTTTCCAAATACCGCACATAAATTTTTACACGCAACCGACGCGTTGCTTCCTTTTTGGAATTCATACAAAATGCATCGTCGTAAATGCACTTTATCTACTGACGTGTTTTTCACTTTAAATGTCACAAGTAAATGATGAACGGTAAAAAAGGACTCCTTTTATATTATGCAGCAGGTAAAGAAACAAAAAAAATTCCCAATGACTCATTAGCTAGATGTTTTTTTTCATTTACAAGAAAAATTACCTGCCTATTTAAAATACGACAGAACTTTCCCTCCAACCCAATATAATATGGAATCGCATAAAAATATAGAATGATAAATTAAATTTAGTGAGAGATTTCTCACTAACGTTGATAAATTTACAAAAATGAAAATATAAAATTAGATTTTATCGGATAATTTATAATAATGGGTATAAATTATTGGTGATAAATTAAATTTAGTGAGAGATTTCCCATTAACGTTGATAAATTTACAAAAATGAAAATATAAAATTAAATTTTATCGAATAATTTATGATAATGGGTATAAATTATTGGTGATAAATTAAATTTAGTGAGAGATTTTCCATTAACGTTGATAAATTTACAAAAATGAAAATATAAAATTAGATTTTATCGAATAATTTATAATAATGGGTATAAATTATTGGTTATAAATTAAATTTAGTGAGAAATTTCTCACTAATGTTGATAAATTTACAAAAATGAAAATATAAAATTAAATTTTATCGAATAATTTATAATAATGGGTATAAATTATTGGTGATAAATTAAATTTAGTGAGAAATTTCTCACTAATGTTGATAAATTTACAAAAATGAAAATATAAAATTAAATTTTATCGAATAATTTATAATAATGGATATTATAACTTGTTTATTAGGTTTTCCATGTAATATTATCCATATGTAATTTTCATTAAATATTGTCGCATATTAAAAAATAATATGGAATCGTATAAAAATATAGACATAGAAAAGTTTAAGTTTATTAAGTTTTTTAGATCTTCTTGAATCTCTCCAACTTGTTTTTTGACTATTAAGGTTGACTCAAGTTTCTCCAGTATTTCCATTATCTTTAATTTTTTTAAGTTTATTAATTAGCTGAACTTTCTTAACCCCTTTCACTTCTTTTTGTAACTTTTAGTGCCTATTTTAATTACTTCAGGCTAACTGCTCTCTTCTCACTCTACTGACTTCGTTTTTCACTTTCTCCAATTTATGAGAAGTAGTAGTTTC
The DNA here is from genome assembly GCA_033822845.1 of Tetrapedia diversipes. Taxonomy (NCBI): domain Eukaryota; kingdom Metazoa; phylum Arthropoda; class Insecta; order Hymenoptera; family Apidae; genus Tetrapedia; species Tetrapedia diversipes. The sequence goes on along the minus strand of JAOPTO010002238.1, from coordinate 294,020 downwards.
ACCATTGCTCCCAATTTTCATGTAATATTATCATTATCCATTACTAACTCGAAAGAAAGAGGTTCATTAGTCGGATGATATAGATTTCATAAATTTTTGATTGCAATTGGTTGAATAGTCATATTTACAAATTTCAGTATTTATCTAAATTAATTAAGTATCATTTAATTACGATTGCATTTGGAAATTATTGACGATTGTTTCGTTTGACAATTGAGTCATCTTTCGAGGGCGAAAGAATACATGTGTATCTATTGTTAATAATAATAGTTATACAGTAGTAATAGTAAGTTAATAGTAACAGTTATACAGTAGTAATAGTAAGCTAATAGTAACAGTTATACAGTAGTAATAGTAAATTAATAGTAATAGTTATACAGTAGTAATAGTAAGTTAATAGTAATAGTTATACAGTAGTAATAGTTAGTTAATAGTAATAGTTATACAGTAGTAATAGTAAGTTAATAGTAATAGTTATACAGTAGTAATAGTAAGTTAATAGTAATAATTATACAGTAGTAATAGTAAGTTAATAGTAACAGTTATACAGTAGTAATAGTTACAGTATTAACAGTAGAAAGATAATAAAATAAATTAAAATGGTAATTAAAGATAATGTATAGGGTGAGTTTCACAACCTGATCACCTCAAATAATTTGTGAATTATTTGTTATAGGAGAAAAGTTTCAAATAAAAGTTGCATATTAAAATATTACAGTAGTTAATAATAATCATAATAATAAAAATAAAAATGAGAAATAAAAACAATAATAATGTTAATCCCGTATAACCACATTAATACTATGACAGTTTTATTTCAAACAAGTTCTGCTGTAATAAATAATTCACAAACTATTTGTGGTGGTCATATTATTCTTATTAAAATTAGAGGATTGGAATTTATAAGCTTAATAAATTATTAATAAATAATTCAGAAACTATTCATGGTGGTCATATTATTCTTATTAAAATTAGAGGAGTGGAATTTATAAACTTAATAAATTATTAATAAATAATTCAGAAACTATTCATGGTGGTCATATTATTCTTATTAAAATTAGAGGAGTGGAATTTATAAACTTAATAAATTATTAATAAATAATTCACAAACTATTCATGGTGGTCATATTATCCTTATTAAAATTAGAAGAGTGAAATTTATAAACTTAAAAATAGAAGAATTGTGCTCTATTTAGAACAAAAACAGAGAATGCCTTGGCTGCAAATCTTACGGCTTATCTCAGATAATTACTATAGTTATTCAGTTCAGAAATAGAAATGGCCGAATAATAATAGCAAACTGATATAGATTACCTATAATCATTAGAACTGATGTAACAAAAGTTTAACATTCGACAACAAGTGAATCGTGTGCGTCTGATTTGAAAACGGGAACAGGAATTGTTACCTTACAGCCGAAAAATTTCCCGAACAATTTATGAAGCAACACGATTCACTCGAGTTTACATAATTGCGTGCCACACTTCTGTTCGGCCGCGTGTTAACGCGATTCACGAACCGGCCAATGTCTCGATAACGACAATTTTACGTACAAATACAAGCTCGGGCACGACCGACGTTTATATACAAACAGTAAATCACAATTTTTTCGCGAACAGCTGAAACCAGTTATGATAACGAGACGGAATAACACGACCGTGTCTGTTTTTACTATGTGCTTAACTTGTTGCGTGTAACCGTGTACACGTGACGAAAACAGTATGAATAGAAACACCGTCTATATGCATCTATGGGTTACGTAATTCGATTATTCGCAACAATTTTCGCGACCCACCGCCGCTCTCTAACAGTTCTTTCGCGATGATAACGCATCGAGGTGATCGTATCGCGAACAGGTTACACGTAACGTGAAGTATAATTGCGATCGAACTGAAAACACGGGACCGTTATCAGCTTGGATCCACACGTTTATCGCTAAACTACTTATCACAGCATCCTAATAAAGTACAGAGTATCAAATTACCGAGTGACGTATCGCCTGGCTCAAAAAATCGGTCGTATTGAGTCACATTTTGTCGTCTGACGAAATTCAGTAGCAAAATTGCAAATTAAGTCGATGATTTTATGAATAAAAATGTACTTTTGGTCGGTATTTTATTAATTTTTGAATTGATCAACTTAACCCTTTGGTATCTTATCAGATAGAAATATCTTGAAAAAAATGTAATTTTGAGGATATTTATTAACACGTTCACGGACGTGGATGCTATAGTATTCAAATTTTAAAACTAATTATTATTGACCTGGCCCAAAAAATCGGTCGTATTGAGTCACATTTTGTCGTCTGACGAAATTCAGTAGCAAAATTGCAAATTAAGTCGATGATTTTATGAATAAAAATGTACTTTTGGTCGGTATTTTATTAATTTTTGAATTGATCAACTTAACCCTTTGGTATCTTATCAGATAGAAATATCTTGAAAAAAATGTAATTTTGAGGATATTTATTAACACGTTCACGGACGTGGATGCTATAGTATTCAAATTTTAAAACTAATTATTATTGACCTGGCCCAAAAAATCGGTCGTATTGAGTCACATTTTGTCGTCTGATGAAATTCAGTAGCAAGTTTGTGATTTAAGTCGACGATTTTATGAATAAAAATGTACTTTTGATCGAGATTTTGTTAATTTTTGAATTGATCAACCTTAACCCTTTTGGTACCTTAACAGTTAGAAATATTTTGAAAAAACATGCAATTTTGAAGATATTTATTAACACGTTCACGGACGTGAATATTATAGCATTAAAATTTTTAAACCAATTATTATTGACCTGGCTCAAAAAATCGGTGGTATTGAGTCACATTTTGTCGTCTGACGAAATTCAGTAGCAAGTTTGCAAATCAAGTCGACAAATTTATGAATAAAAATGTACTTTTGGTCGGTATTTTGTTAATTTTTGAATTGATAAACTTAACCTTTTTGGGACCTTACCAGTTAAAAATACTTTGAAAAAACATGCAATTTTGAGAATATTTATTAATACGTTCGTGGATCTGAATGCTATAGTATTCAAATTTTAAACCGATTATTATTGACCTGGCTCAAAAAATCGGTCGTATTGAGTCACATTTTGTCGTCTGACGAAATTCAGTAGCAAGTTTGCAAATCAAGTCGACATATTTCATGAAGAAGTATATGTACTTTTGGTCGGCATTTTGTTAATTTTTGAATTGATCAACTTAACCCTTTTGGTACCTTACTAATTAGAAATACTTTGAAAAAAAAAATACAATTTTGAGAATATTTATTAACACGTTCACGGACGTGAATGCTATAGTATTCAAATTTTAAAACTAATTATTATTGACCTGGCTCAAAAAATCGGTCGTATTGAGTCACATTTTGTCGTCTGATGAAATTCAATAAGAAACTTGAAAATTAAGTCGACGATTTCATGAATAAGAATATATACTTTAGGCCGGCACTTTTTTAATTTTTGAATTGATCAACTTAACCCTTTTGGTACCTTATCAGTTAAAAATACTTTGAAAAACCATGCAATTTTGAAGATATTTATTAATACGTTCCTGGATGTGAATGCTATAGTATTTATTTTTATTGTGATACAGAATGACGTGGATGCTGTAGCATTCAAATTTTAAAACCAATTATTATTGATTTAATTTTATATAACCTTGATTCAAATATCGTGAATGCTATAGTATTTATTGAATACAGCTATTAAAATGTAATATTCTAATTACTCTTACAAAAATGTGTCTAATCACATATTAAATATCGCAATTAATTTAGAAAAAGATAGGGTGTTTATTTTTGCACCTTAAACAGCTTTTTTATTGTCCGCGAACGTGTTAAAACCGGCATATTTTTGTTTAAAGTGAAAGTATTTTCATGCTTCGTTTTTATTTTATCGTAAACCGATGTATTTTCTACTGTAGAAAATTATTGAGTAAAAATAAAGCGTCGTTAAAATGTGGAAAATGCATATATATAAGCTTTAAGGTATTAAAATGGTTAAGGGAGGGAAGTTAAATTTGAGCAATTTCCTGAGCCATTGTACTTGTTATTCATCCTTGCCCGCCGTAACAGTGTGCCCTGCGCAATAGCCAGTGGACCTAACCTCGAAATCCCCGAAAAACGCAGGCCGTTACTAATACAGTGAACTTCGAGGTGAATTACGTAACGTTCCGAATATCATTCTACATATCTGGCCGCCCTAATCACCTACATATCGATATCATCGCGGCGTATTTCCCCCTCTGCGAAACACCAAGGGTGCTCCGTAACTGGCGACCGCTTCAAAATATCCGCCAACCGATTTCCGTTAATTATTATTCGCAAAAACGTAAAGTGAAAAATTCGATGAAACGTAGTAAACATATAACAGGAACTTCCTCAGCAAAAGACAGCTGAAGAACGACGAGCAAAGTGCAGCTCCAACTCCGTACCCCGCACGTGATACCATTGTATGATTAATTAAGTTAAACAAACAAAGAAAAGTGTTTTGTTTGCGTCGAGAACCGAACGAACGATCGATACTCTGCCTCTGAAGAAGATGACACGATCGACCTTGACAACGGGGTCGAGAGCGGTCAAAAAAATCGAGGCGAAGCACGAAAACGTGGTGGGTAATTTAATTTTGGCCCACCGTGTAGTGTTCGACAAAGGATCGATCATACCTGGCCCTGAAGGATTCGAGTGCAGTAGGACATTGTTGAAGAGAAAAGTGTCCCACGGTGACGTTGTGACTCGTGAAATGGACTTGTGTAGGCGAAGGGAAGCGCAGGCGCGAAAGATGAGACGGGCGTTAAAAACGTATGCCTTCTCCGGTGGCAGCCCTTCTTAAACCGGCCACTAGAGAACTGAGGGGAATTCGAGTTGACTTCCTCGTGTCGATGCAAACCAGCGACGCATACGCCCTCCTCGATGGTCCATTTAAATGGGAGTTACACGAGAACGTCACGCTAGCGCCCCCTATAATAGATGGCAACAATTGGTCGTTCAACTCTCCGTTTGGCGTGCCGATCGTTCGAACAGATTAATGTGAAGATGTACAGTATGGTGCTCCGAATCGTTTCGCGCCTGCGCAGTAGCAGAATTGCAGAAGAACTTTAAATTAACGTAGTGGCAGGTAAAACTGAAAAAATTGAGGGGCAGTGTGAGCACGATGAAGATAGAATGGCGTAACAGGAGTCATTTGCAAGATCTGGAAGCTTAATTACGATTAAGAGATAAAGATGACGCTGATATAACATTGGTATTTTGGTTAGAGTATCGGTGAGTGATGCTAAACTACATAAATAGTAATTTAAATGTGTTGTCATCATGGATTTAGCAATCAAAAAATAACAATTGTAAATTTTAGCTAAATAATTCCATACTATAAAATAAAAAGGTGCTTATATGTATAAATTGTAATATTTGTGCCACTAGACGCCTGGTGACAAAATTATTGCAGGTTCTTTCATATGAAATCATGATCACGTGTTTAGGTTAGTATGGTCAGATTCAATCAGCGTCACTGTACGCAGGGTACTAACTGAGAAGCAGCACAATAAGTGCTCACGAATGAGATTTATAAAACAAAGTCAGTCAACATTTATAGAAACCTTCCGAGCCCACCCAGAATACTTCATCCGTAATCCTTAAAAGGGAGTCCTAGTAACTCCAAGAACACAAGGATAACCTCTGTGCTCAAAAACGTATACACCGAAGAGAACAATAAGTCCGTCTGCATCCTAAACACAAACTTCATGCGAACAGTGTGCCTCAAAATATTAAGCGAACAGTGATCCCAATGAATCTCACCCTACACTTTTAATTGGTGTTACTCTACATATTCGAAAAGCGCGGGAAAAGCGCTGATAGTCCGGCGAGTCCATCATATTTGCAAGTAAAAAGTTTTCATCCTTCAGTTTCCTTGTAAATACTTGCATCCTACTAATTAACAGTTATTATATATGTATACAATTTTCAAACTTTCTCAAATATTCATAAAATATAATCCTACTAAATAGCTTTAATGATAAATTCACTAACAGGTCCAGAACAAAGTATCATTCCCTTTATCTCTCTTTCTTTCTCATTCACTACTTCTTGTTACAATAACACTGAAATATATTACAATTTCAATCTCTGCTTCTTGATGTAATAAAAAAAACGGCAAATTTAACGGAAGGTTTTGCATTGATTCACACATAAGTACTATGAAATAAATGAATCCATTGCGAAATATATAGAATCATTTAGAGGTAGAGATTAAAATGCAAGATAAGTTTGTTTTCCTCGCGAATATTGTTAAATGTAAGCAATAATTATCACATACGATCGAACAGATAAGGCTGATAAAAGGTTCACTTTTATTTCCTACCTTGTGTTCATGATAAATGTAGACTCCTTGCGCCATCTCTGCGAAGAATGCTCAAACTAGTCGCAAACAATTATCGATAGTGAAATGAACATTCATAATGGGTTTTGATTAATGTTTCCATCTCTCAGTAAAATGCTAAAACTAGTCGCACACAATTATCCATGGTGAAGTAAATTTTCTTAATGGGCTTTGATCGATGGCGCCATCTCTGCAAAAAATGCGCAAACTAGTCGCACTCAATTATCGATTGTGAAATAAATTTTCTTAATGGGCTTTGATTGGTGGCGCCATCTCTGCAAAAAATGCTCAAACTAGTCGCACTCAATTATCGATTGTGAAATAAATTTTCTTAATGGGCTTTGATTGGTGGCGCCATCTCTGCAAAAAATGCTCAAACTAATCGCACTCAATTATCGATTGTGAAATAAATGTTCTTAGTAGGTTTTGATTGGTTGCGCCATCTCTGCAAAAAATGCTCAAACTAGTCGCAATCAATTATCGATTGTAAAATAAATTTTCTTAATGGGCTTTGATTCGTGGCACTATCTCTGGGAAAAAGTATTAAACTGCTTAAACATTGTTATCAGCAGTAACATAAATAAATTGATTAAACATTAGTCTGAATGGAGTTCTTTATCCTGAAATGCGGAGAGTTCCAAAATATAATCAAGCATCTATGAAATTAAAGTATGTATCCGTTTATGTATTGCGTAGCTATGTTTCGCGGTCCATAAATTGTTTAAATTTTTAATTCATTAAAAAATGTATTTATTACCATTATTCCTGAACATTTTTGCACGTTTCTCTTTTCGTAAGATTCCCACTGTCCTTTCATTTCAATTTTGTTACGAAATTCATTATGATAACAGAAATTATCGTTCAGTTGGTACCATCACGGCGTAGTTAGATGGAGCAACGATGTCGAGAACAGCACTAATCCATAATAAACGCTTTAATTATCAAACTAGGTGGAAAATCGAATCAAAATTGAACTGATGTGAATTGTGAGGTCCTCTACTTTCATTTGGTATGCGGAATGTCCAAAAGTACGGTCTGCAAGCTGAGAAATTCAAGTACCTATTCTATTGGGTATAGTTCAAAAAATAACCATTTCCATTGGACAAGATTAATGTTGGTAATAACAGAGGCTTTCAGCTTTAATTTGAGCCATCAATCGTCTGAATACCTTATCTGTAGGCTGAGAAATTGAAATATTTCTGCTGGCTTGTAAGTGACAGATACGGGAAAGTTAGTACGACCCTTTCACCGCTACGCGGTGATAGTGTTTTGTGGTCCATAAACTGATGAAATTTTCAATTTGTTAAAAAACGTATTTACGACAAGAATTCCTGAACATTTTGACATGTTTCTTTCTTGTTAGAGTCTACACTACCCTCTCATTTCAATTTTTTTACGAAATTCATTATAATAACAGAAATTGTCTTTCGGTTAATACTACCGCCCACCGCTAGATGGCACCGCGTTGTAGAAAATCGTACTAATTCATAACAAATGCTTTAATTAACAAACGGGGTGGAAAATTGGAATAAAATTGAACTGGCATGAATCGTGAGGTCTTCTTATTTCATTTGGTATGCTGAATGTTCAAAAATATGGTGTATAAGCTGAGAAATTTAAATGCAAATTCCATTGCGTATAGCAAAAAAAATAAGCATGTCCATGAAGCAAGATTGATGTTGGTAATAATAGAGACTTTCAGCTTCAATTTGAGCCATCAATCGTCTAAATACCTTATCTGTAGGCTGAGAAATTAAAATATTTCTGCTAGCTTGTAAGTGACAGATACGGGAAAGTTAGTACGACCCTTTCACCGCTACGCGGTGATAGTGTTTTTGTGTCCATAAACTGACTAAATTTTCAAATCATAAAGAAATGCATTTACGGTCCAAATTTCTGAACGTTTATGCATGTTTCTCATTTCTTAGGACTCATTCTTCCCTCTCACATCAATTTTGTCACGATATTCATTACAATAACAGAAATTATAATTCACGTACTATTCTGAGCCATCGTTAGATATGAGCATATTTTCCAAAATACAATAATGCTCAATTACAGGAAAACAGGAAGGAGCAATGCAATCACACGATATTAGAAAAAAATCAATCTTTTTAATTAATTAAGAAACAAGATGGTATTTCTGCAACATTACATTTGCAATTTCCTTTCTTCACCTTCACTCTTTTTGTTTTGGGATTGTAAAAAGAAACTCTTTAATAATTTTGTATAACTTCTCGTAATTTTCCAAATTTAAAATTGCTAATTTATGAAAGGAATTTCTTCAATAATTTCCACAATTAAAAAAAGAAATTCCACAGATTTGCTTAATCATTTACCCAAACCACGACACACTCAAAGACACCAATTGGACCACTGAAAAAACTCATTATAAAAGCAAAAGTTTCCATTTCCATATTAACCCTTTGCACTCATCGTTACGCTGACAGTTAGTCAACTAATAATATTAACTTAACAGATTTTTAAGTGCAAAATATTTACTAGAATTCGCTTATATTAAACTTCATTTAGTTTAGCTAAGCCATGTACAAAAATTTACATGTACAACTGTTTAACCTCTGATCTGATTGATAAACAAAGTAACTAAAATCTGAATGTTTGCAAAACTATCATTTGGCGATCGACAATCACTTATCAAGCTCAAAGCGTTAACCCTTTGAGTGCTGAATATTCTAGATCGAAATACTTTTCGTGGACAGCATTATTGTTAATCATACATTAATAATTGTGTTGCAGTAGGTGACTGTGATGCCAGACTGAGGATGAGAGTTCTCGATAACACCCTCTTCCACTACGCACACCACCCCAGGAGACGCGTGTACGTGAGCTTAGCGTTTCGAACGACTTCGGATAATCAACAGAGAAAACAAATGAAAGACTTCTCTGTGGCTCTTCAAGCGCAGAAATTCAACGAATATGGTTGGATTCTCACCAGGACTCATTTTACCTGCAACGTTACCTGTATAACGCCGGAAAACTTCAGCAAACACTAAAATAACCGCCATGCGTCAGCCACCGAATCATGACTCCATAACCATTTGCGACCCGAGATAATAGAACTCTGATCAACAACCCACAACTATTTGTAATTACCGACAACTGAACCTTAATCGCCACCGTCATAACCATTTGCACAAAGAATCACCCATAGCACACTTTTGTACCCCCGCATTCAAAACCGACATAAATAAAAATCGTCTTCGCCATAGAAGGCGAGTCTACGTTTTGCTGCCCAACAGCCAACACCGTGTCAATTTATTTTCTTTATCCTCTTTCCCATGCGAAGACAATAAGTTAGATCGATGAAGTGCATTGTATTCAACCCAACACACACACCCATTTATTTGTACATTATTTCACCGAATAAACGTGGATTGTGATACATATACCTCATTTGGTCACCATAGAATATAAAGTATGATGATAAAGGTGTGAAAAATGTTTGTGTGGATGAGTGAGTATGAGAGATTGGAGGGAATGACAAAAGGTGATTGTTATCGTTTGTATGGGTAATGAGTGGTGCGCGGTATGATCATCTAATTGTTGTGTATACAGGGTGTTCGGACAGCCCTGGGCTTAAATTGAAAGAGTAACTCCCTGAGACATTCTAAGATGAAAATCAAGAGTAACGATTTTGCGTTTGAGGCTTTGTTTACGAGTTATAACTAGTTAAAGATATCGTTTAATCCGGATCGTTCGACTCTTGAGAGCGGGTAACCGAGGCAACTCGGTCGGTAACGTCGCTGAGTCCACAGTGATGCTCAAGAGTCGAACGGTCCGGATTAAACGATATCTTTAACTAGTTATAACTCCTAAACAAAGCCTCAAACGCAAAATCGTTACTCTTGATTTTCGTCTTAGAATGTCTCAGGGTGTTACTCTTTCAATTTAAGCCCAGGGCTGTCCGAACACCCTGTACTGTATGACTGAAGAAGGCGGGAGTGGAGAGACAGAGTGCGAACGAATCAATACGTAACGGACAATCAAAAAGTAAAGAGCGAGTAATAGAGAGTGAGTGATTTAGAGAGAGAGTGTATAAAGAGTGTAGTTAAAATAGTGTTATCACATTGTTATTATCATTATCATTATTACAATTATATTTATTGTATTAAAAATCGTTATTAGTTATTATTTAATCCACCAACATGGATCACTCTTGCATCCTTAAATTAATGGTTTTCATTATTTATTTGTACCCTTTAATATTCCATTGAAACTACAATTTCGTATCAGGAGCACATGACGTGCAAAGAGGTGGCACGAGTTTCCCGCGCTTTCCAATTCTCGGAACTTATTTACTCATTCGCTTATTCGTACAAACACATACTAGGATTTGCATTTCATACTGCTTCGAATTCAACAAATAAGCGAATGGTCAAATAAGTTGGAATCAGAAGGATTCCATCGCTGTTTCTTGGCGACAATCTTTATTTTTGTTTTTGTTTTTCCAGTGGTCAAGGAACGACATCTTTTTTAGGATTAAGAGAACTTTAAAATTATTTATCTATTGTTCGATGTATTACTGTGATGTAAGTGTAAATATATATAAACACAGTATAATAGAATGTAATATTATAAAATTATGATATAAGGTAATATAATAAAATAAGCTATTTGTAAGCGCATTTGTTGATTACAGTACGTTTTTCAATTGCACTCTATAACGCAAAAATATACTGTAATCGAACAATATTAGAATGTATTAGAATTTATATTATGTAACAAGTAATGTAAACGTGTAATACATGTTTTTGTAGACAATATAGTATTCATTTTATCATCAATATAGCATATAACATGTATTTTCATTATATTTATTATCCAATATACATATATGAATTATATTATAATAAATATATTGACTGCAAAAACATATATTATGCAGTAGCGTACATTAGGTAGAGTAAAATATACATATAAGATATAATATAACGATTATGTACAAAATAATGGTATAAGTATTGTATAACCGGTGTAATATAAATATTAAATAAACTTTATTATTCATAATGCATTGTGTCATTTTATTTATGTCCAATACCACAAAAAAAAAACGAAAAAGCGAAAGAAATCTCTTAATTATCCACTGAAACTACAATTTTGTATCAGGAGAACATAACGCGTAAAGAGGTGGCACGAATTTCCCGCGCTTTTGATGATCAATTTCACGAGCGCGGAACTTTCGAATCGGAACCGAACTTTGCTCCGAAAATCTCGATTTTGTATCAGGAGAACATAACAACTGAGGAGGTAGTACGGAATATTTTTCTCGGAACGTGACGTCATTTCTTGGAATTTCACGAGCGCGGAACTTTCGAATCGGAACCGAACTTTGCTCCGAAAATCTCGATTTTGTATCAGGAGAACATAACAACTGAGGAGGTAGTACGGAATATTTTTCTCGGAACGTGACGTCATTTCTTGGAATTTCCCGAGCGCGGAACTTTCGAATCGGAACTGAACTTTGCTCCGAAAATCTCGATTTTGTATCAGGAGAACATAATGACTGAGGAGGTGGCACGGAATATTTTTCTCGGAACGTGACGTCATTTCTTGGAATTTCCCGAGCGCGGAACTTTCGAATCGGAACCGAACTTTGCTCCGAAAATCTCGATTTTGTATCAGGAGAACATAATGACTGAGGAGGTGGCACGGAATATTTTTCTCGGAACGTGACGTCATTTCTTGGAATTTCTCGATTTCTCGGTACGTGACGTCATTTCTTGGAATTTCGCGATTTCTCGGAACGTGACGTCATTTCTTGGAATTTCGCGATTTCTCGGAACGTGACGTCATTTCTTGGAATTACGCGATTTCTCGGAGCGTGACGTCATTTCTTGGAATGTCGTGATTTCTCGGAACGTGACGTAATTTCTCGGAATTTCGTGATTTCTCGGAACGTGACGTCATTTCTTGGAATTTAGCGATTTCTCGGAACGTGACGTCATTTCTCAGAATTTCGCGATTTCTTGGAACGTGACGTCATTTCTTGGAATTTCTCGAGCGCGGAACTTTCGAATCGGAACCGAACTTTGCTCCGAAAATTGAGATTTTGTATCAGGAGAACATAACAACCGGGGAGGTGGCACGGAATATTTTTCTCGGAACGTGACGTCATTTCTTGGAATTTCTCGAGCGCGGAACTTTCGAATCGGAAGCGAACTTTGCTCCGAAAATTGAGATTTTGTATCAGGAGAACATAACAACCGAGGAGGTGGCACGGAATATTTTTCTTGGAACGTGACGTCATTTCTTGGAATTTCGCGATTTCTCGGAACGTGACGTCATTTCTCGGAATTTCTCGAGCGCGGGATTTTTCGAATCGCAATTGATCTTTGCTACGGAAATCGAGATTTTGTATCAGGAGAACATGAGGACCGAGGAGGTGGCACGGAACATTTTTCTCGGAATTGGACGTCATTTCTCGGAATTTTTCAACAGATTTCGTTACTTTTTTTATTTTTTCGCGTTTTTTACTAGTTTTTTCGAATTTTATTTTTAAATTTTGCAGAACATTATTTATTCTTATCTTAGATAAGATAGGAGAGGGAATAAATGATAAAGCATTGTAATACTGTTAAATTAATCTAATTTATTATGATTTTTGTAAAATACATTGTATAAAATAATTTTACAATAAATAATCTGATTTTGCAATATGTGTGTAATTTCTTCTGGAGATTTCCGATGCTGGGAGTTGTCCCGTTGTTCATTTCCAGGTCCACACGAGTTCTGTAACAATATTTATTTTTATATTCAATATTAACCATTCAAATGTGTGATAAAATTTATAAATCGAAAACCAATAGTTGCAACTATTACTACGAGTTTCAAAATGTCACGGCGCAAACTTTTAAGATACTAAATTACTCCCGAAAAGTATTTTTTGCGATTTGAAAATTATATTATTAGAAAATTATCTGTAAGGTATGCAACGCATATAAAAGCGTGTATATTTCAATCAAACAGTTTATCGCATAACACGATAATACAACTTAATATTCTGTATATGTTGAATAATAGGACTGTACAAATCGCGCTATACTTACTTTATCTTTATTTTAAAATTATTAAATGTCCAACAAATTGCAGATTAGAAGTTTTATTCAAAATTAATTGAACCATAAATTTCTTGCGCAGTTCTTAGCTTGGTATGGTATTCCACTGATTACTCAACGGAAAACCAGCACCAATTTCCAGGTCTCACCACGAGGAGGTGACTGCGCTTCGAGACCCACCCACCCTGCCCCCCGTCCCAGCACCCCCTTCCCCCGTACTTTTACCCCAGCGCCTAAGACACGAATACCCAAAAAACCCCTCAGCCTTATACTATTACCGTGACCCCTGGAACGCGCACCCGCAAAATCCCTCACTCTTATAATATTACCCTTGATCCCCGGAACCCGATGCCGACAAAACCGGTACCCCCAAACGTGATCCTAACCTCTACACCCCTGATTCTACACCCATAGAACCGCACGCGCGTCTGCTCACCGAATTTCCTAAACCCACCACTCCCACGGCCCACACCAGTGACCCTAACCAAAAAAGCCCGAGTCCAGCCTGGTTATAACCTTTCAACGAAACAAGCTCCGCGGTAACGGAGGGCCCTGAGTGTATATACGCGCTAGAAACAGACTGGCCCCCGGACTGAATGTACCAAAATGTACTGAATTGAACTGCTGAACCAAACTCCGCATAAACGGATGGTTTGCGCCCACCCCCCTACCCTACCGTACCCCCCACCACCCTACGGCCCCTTAACCAACCCCCGGAATCCGCTAGCAAATAAAAAAGCTAATAAAAAAGCACCCCAATTCAAAGTGGCTATAACGCTAAAACGCACTCAAGCTCCGCGTGAACGGAGGACCCTGAAATGCTGGAAGGATCACGCCTCTGCACGACGGCCCCCGGCGGTGGGGTCGCATCACGGCCACATTGATCATCTAATACAAAGTACTATAAAGTACTATAAGACTACTCTACTAAACCAAACTCCGTGTGAACGGATGGTTTGAACCCACTCCGGGTGAACGGAGGGTTTGAACCCACACCCCGTTGTTCGCGCCACCGAAGACCCGAATACCGACAAAGCCCCCACCCTTATACTATTACCCCCTAATCCTCGGAACCTAACACGCACAAAACCGATTACCCTTAAACGTGATTCTAACCTCTACACATTTCGACTCTAAACCCATAAACCCCTTAAACGCGATGCATCCTCGTCCCGTACCCCTAGGAAAAAACGCCCCGAGTTCAACTCCCATAACCCACACCGATTGGTTGGTGTCCTGTATTCCTACACCGATTATCTGTATACCTTGCCCTACTAATACCCCTTGACTCTACACCCATAGAATCCCACGCGCGCCTGCTCACCGAATTCCCTAAACCCACCACTCCCACAACCCTCGCGCGCGTTAACCTAACCAAAAAAGTCCGAGTCCAGCCTGGTTATAACCTTTCAACGAAACAAGCTCCGCGGTAACGGAGGGCCCTGAGTGTATATACGCGCTAGAAACAGACTGGCCCCCGGACTGAATGTACCAAAATGTACAGAATTGAACAACTGAACCAAACTCCGCATAAACGGAGGGTTTGCTCCCACCCCCCTCCCCCATATACCCCCAACCCTACGATCGCGAAACCCACCCCCGGAATACGCTGGCAAATAAAAAAGCATCCGAATGCAACGTGGCTGTGACCTTTCAACAAACAAGCTCCGCGTGAACGGAGGGCCCTGAGAGTATATACGCGCCACGGCCACGCTGACTGCCGGACAAAAGGTACCAAATTTAAAGGTACTTACAGACTACTACTTTACTAAACCTAACTCCGTGTGAACGGAGGGTTTGAATCCACCCCTTAAACCGCGTACCGCGAACGTTACGACCGCGTATCCCAACGTTACGATCGCGTACCCCCAACGTCACGACCGCGAAACCCACCCCCGGTACCCCTAACAAATAAAAAAGGACTCGAATGCAACGTGGCTGTGACCTTTCAACAAACAAGCTCCGCGTGAACGGAGGGCCCTGAGAGTATATACGCGCCACGGCCACGCTGACTACTGGAAAAAAGGTACCAAATTTAAAGGTACTAGCAAACTACTACTTTACTAAACCAAACTCCGCCTAAACGGATGGTTTGAATCTAGATATTCCCTACCCTTTAACCCCCTATCCTAAACTCTCTAATCTGTAAACCCCTAAACCCTTCCCTCGGAGATCCTACTTTCCATAACTCCTAAATTGGTAGGACCTATATACTGACTATTTTCGAAACTCTCTGAAAAGCGAAAAAACCGTGGGCAAAACCTATAAACTATGCTCATTCGCGGTACTAATTTCCAAGTCCTGGCAGGCCCCTTGCTGACCTCTTCGTCGAGCGAAACATCTATGGGAAACCGAAACGAATACGAAATAGAAAATGCAATACGTAAAATATATGAAATATTAAAACTAATTTATAGGTTGTAGCAGTTAAATAATTTTTACTTTGTTCGAATTCCATTTTTTTAACATAGTTCGTCAAATTATAAGTTTTCTTAAACTACAAGTTCACTTAGAAATGTTTGAATATTCCCTACGTTCGTTAAAACAGAACTTCCGAAAAACTAAACAACTCTGACAAGATTAACAAATTTTGCGAAGTACCCAAAGGAGTACTTGTACTAATTAATGATTTAAAAAATTTTTTAATTAAAAGGTTGAAATAAAAAAATTGATTATTACTTATAAATTAAGAATTTTAATGTTGGAACTCAAATTAATCTATTTTGTTCCAATAATATTATAATAGTTTGAATGTTAACAGATAGTTTAAGCATTTGTCAAAACAATTATTTTTTCCAAAATAAAATGACAATTTTCAAAACAGAAAGTCAGAAACATACCCGACAGCCTCTAATGATGCAAGACATTAATTTAATATGTTTGAAATATTAGATAAAGTAAAATATTCTTATCAGAAAACTTGATAGGCTGTATTAATTTGCAACGCCAATTTAATAAGCTTTAAGTTTTAGTTAAAAGTTGAATATTCGTAATTATGATTTAAATATTACGTGAAACATCTAATGTGTTCTCAAAAGTGAAAGCGAAAATGATAAAAAAAGACTTACCGTTCCTATTAAACAATAAATGACCCAAATGATCAAGAAGTACAAAGTAATATTTTAATTAATTAGAAATTCGAAACTATTTGTGCAAAGTAATATTATATTTTATTTGGGAACGACATTTATGTTAGTACTTCTCGATCTTTGATCATAGTGTTCAACAGACAAATAACACATAGCGAGCATAGTGATAAAATAAAAAATGGTAGTCCATCGTAGAACAGAATGCCTATTCTAATATGGACAACCATTATGTTGCAGCCCTCTTCGTGACAATATGTCGGGCCTCTTCGAAGATACAGCTGTAGATTTCCTTCTTCTTCGGCAAGCAGATGAGAATGAATTCAACAAAACATTTGCAGCAACTCGATATTAAACCATAGATGTTTATGCATTAATGGGAAATTCAAATAAATGTAGAAGCATGAAATACACTCAATGTGCAAGATATAAATTTTTATTTCAACTCGATTCCTTTAATTGTACTAACAAAATATTAATTTGCATAAACATCCACAATTTCTTTATGAATGTTCGACTATTCCCTACGTGCGTTAAAAAAAAGCTTCCGGACTAAACAACTTCGAAAGAACAACAGATCAAATAAAGAATCCAAAGAAACACTAATTAATGAATTTAAAATTTACAGATATTATTCCTAAATTCAAGACTATAATATTTGAATGAAAATTTTCGAACTAAATTAGATCTCCAGAATTGCTTACTTGTAAATTTATATAAAAGATATGTATTTAAATTGAAGATTCAAACATTTACTTAATTTTGAGCTGACAGAAAACAATATTTTGAATTTAAAATGGAGTTTGTATCATGAATAATTTGCTAGCCTATTACATGTAGTTGCCGCCGCTCAAGCATCCGAAGTTTGACACCGAGGAATAACGAATATGCACGAAGAAAATATTGCAATTCGACACCGAACGACGAAATTGAAATACCGAGTTTAAAAAATTGATATGTATAAGAATGGATGCTAAAACGGCCACTACTACACATAATAATTGAACACAAAAATATGACTAACCTTGCGTCTTCATGTATGCTATGAATCCCAGCTAAAAATGTAATTAGTAACATAGCTAACGGACTAACACCTTTTTCAGAGAAGAGGGTAATAAAACACAAGGAAGGGTATTATTTGTTTTATTCACTTTATTTATTTCACTCATTTTATTTATTTTATTATTAGAATGGAGAAATGGAAAGGGAAAGGGCAAATATTCAGAGCTGGGTAAAATTTGGAAAAGAGAATATTTTGAAATCGGACTTTAATATTTTCAACATTAGTAAGACACTATTGTTACATGCTACTTCAAAATTTCATCGAATCGAATTAACTATTATATTATAATGTACTTATATATTAATATAATTAAAATATTAATATATGCATATTAACTAATTCATATATGACGCTTATACTTTATTATATTATAACATTTTAATATAGAGTAGACTGCATTCTATTCACTAAATGAAATATTTTTCCAAGCTCTGAATAAACATATTACAAAAACCCTCGAGTGGTAGGATTATCGAAGCGACAATTCTAAGAATCGAAAACAATGAACAAGTGTTCAACAGCTGTCGCTTCGATGCCCCCTACCAGCTCGTCGCGAAATGCTTTCTTGTTTACATTACCTAAGCAAGCTCGAACGTCCTTCGAAAGCTTTTGCACGTAACAGACCGAAGCTTTATTATGAGGTAATATGAAATTCTAATGCAAATAATAATATCGAATACAATGAAGTTGCGTAAAATTATTAAATCATATGAAATTGTGTAAAATTATTAAATCATATGAAACAGAAATGGTTGTAATAAATTTATGCAAACGCGAGACACAAGAAAGCCCTGACAAATAATATATCACTGTACACGAGTAACAAATTACTCGTGGTCACTATGCTCGCAATAATAGTAAAAAATACAACCAATTCCCGTGTCGTTTCAGACCATTTGTCCTACGACATGATTGGGAACCGGAGGAACAATGAAATATGTGACTCACCGTATGGCGATTAGCATCACGCGTCTTCTATGGTCCCCATAGCCTGCACCGGGTAGATCATCTGTAGCATCTGCAGTGTCCAGGATGCAGTCCTATGGTCCAGGAACCACCACTCGTTAATAAAAAAAAAAAGATAAAAGTCTAACACTCCCGGTCGCGAAATAGTGTAGGCGAGAATTGAATTTGTATCGAATCGGTGATATAAAAACAAATAAAAGTAAAACTCTAACACTCCCGACCGTTAATAATAGCGAACGGGTTAAATTACGCGAAATCACGAAGCTATAACCCGTAAACACGCGTTTATGGTTGGCGATTATGCGAGACGCGTTTCGTTCGACCTGTCAAGCGTCCGTACGCGATGGCGTCCCACGCCGGAAAGGGTCACCCAGCCGGCGTCACGTACCGGCAACCGGCCGCGGCTGCGCAGAACGACTCAGCGCGAATTTGAAATAAGTAAAGGTACGGTATCGTCGCTAATATAAAATAACGATTAATAAAAATTAATTGAACGATAACGCCTATGGAATATTATATTCATTTCCTACAAATTATTTATGTTTTTCCTATTTAGAAGAGTGTATTCATAAATAATCCTGCGATATTTAGTTTTATAATTCTATTTGCTTGTCACTTCGTAACGAATTTTACACGTTCAGTAACTTTTTACATTCAAATTAACAAATAAAAGTAATCGTGAATTTCTAATGCAGAACGATTGTGTAGAATCGAAATTTTTCATTACTTTGGGCGGAATTATAAATTATGAATAGAAATGGTAAAAGTTGAGACACATTTCCTTTTACGGATTAGAATTGACAACTTAGCTTCATAGTAAGCATTAGAATTGTTTTATTAACAGAAATGTATTTTTCCAATCTTAAGCTTCTCACGATTTTACTAAAATCATAATTATAATAGAAGCAGAGGTGTATAACGTTTTAGATTAACCAACAAATAACCAACCATCATTATTCAAATATTAAAAGTAAATATCCTGTAATCAATAAAATTTTACAGGATATTTTTATTATTTCTAACGAAATATTAAAGATATTACATGAACTCTAGTAGATAGATTAGATAGTTTCAAAACTATCAAAACTTCAAATAATTTATTGTGATTTAATAAATTTGAGAGGTTATGTATTATAATTTTAAATAGTGATTATTTTTAGGGGTATAGTTAATTTAGAATACCATTAGTACAATAAAGTCTGTAAAATAGTGTTGAATTTATTATGATTTGATAAATTTGAGAGGATAAGTATTGTAATTCTAAATAGTGTTCAAAATTCGGATACTGCGACTGCATGGAGCTGTAGGGAATTCTGTTTGATTATACGGAAGTTTGTGAAGCTTTTTATATCTAATTCGAAACTAATTTGAATCCAATTTGGAACTTAACCAATATGTAACGAGTAAAAGGTAATTAAAAGATTTAATGGTATAATACAATAATTAGTGCGATACAATGCAATAATTAGAAGATTTTTTTCGTAGTTCAGTTGAGTTATAAATCAATAGCGTTACTTTCCTTGGATTTCTAAACGGAAGTGTAATACTCATTCGAACAAAGTACCTTATTCTTTATTTCGAGTTACATAGAGTGGTTACGAAGACTATTTGTACATTATTATTTCTATATCCATATCTATAACACTTACGAATTGATTAAGATCAAGTATATCAATTTTTTTATCTTCGATAATAGATTTTATGTTACATTATAAATTTTTCTGCCTTTGACAATACTTCTGATGGTATATTTCTATCTTTATTTTTTATTTTCCTAAACACGACTGTTTCTATTTCCATCTTTGTAATATTAATTAATTAATTAGACTAATAAGATAAATTGCTTAGATTGGATTAATAATAAGAATAATTGATTAATTAGATTAATATTAAGAACAATCAATTAATTCGACCAATGTTACGAATAATTAATTAATTAGATTAATTTTAAGAACAATTAATTAATTAGGTAGTGATAAGATTAATTAATTAATGAGATTAACTTCTATTAATTTTTTTTACCTTTAATAATAATTCTATGTTTCTTTTCTCTTTTATAAAATTCTAATGTGGCTCTACACATTTAATGTTATACAAATCAAATCGTATTTTATTTAATTAAAAATATTTGGAAGTCTAATAGATAATAAGGATATATATTGTCTACAAAAATTTTAGCGTTCCAAATTTATATTGACAGTAATTGTTTCCACTATCAATGTAAATAAAAAAATATTAAAATCTATATAAGATTATGAATGATTATAAATATTTTCTTTATAATTTTCTTCTTATAAATACTAAAATATTTATTGATTATAAATATGATAATTAAACTTTCAGAAGTCACAATATATTTAATATAAATTTAACAAGAATCTAGTCGAATATTATATCAAAAAATTCTTAGATCAAAAAATACTTTGACAGCTAAAGATGTCAATGATCCACTAACGAAACAGGAAATCGGCTGGGATCGATCGTTTCACACGTGGAAACTGTGTTACCTAAACTAGGATCGATTCTTAAAAGGAAATCGACGACCGATCAGAAAACAGACCAAGCACGTGTATATACATACTTTGTAAGAAATGAGTAATTAAACTGCCATAAAGGTGATCTAATTGCTCCAATGAAACGGACCGTTCCTCTTCCGAGATGTCGCGGATGAATCATCGAGGTTGTCTGAGAAAAAATCGAAGGAAAATGGCTGGAAAATTCTGTTCTCAGCTGAAAGCTTCATTACGAGAGATTAATGTTTTTAATTAGTAGAAAAATTTTTATTATAGAATGAATTATTTCTAAGTTTAATTCTATAAAAATAAATTTTTTTATATTATTGCGTAGCAAATCTATGAAGAGTTTAGGAAATAAATACTATTTTATCAATCGAATCGCATTTAAATGAGTTAAATTACAAAAAGGAAAACGAATTTTAGAAAATTGCTTTCATAATCATCAGCACGTGCAGTAAGAATCAAAAATAAAGTAATACACCTTGAAACAATAGAATTTATTCAATAAACTTTACACACATCCTGGATAACCTCGGAATTATTTACAATAACTGCAATTTAAAATTGTACACCTAACGATCCGACGAATTTCTTTTTATGAAACAAGAAAATTGCATGAAACCATAGAAAATCACATATCAATCTTTTTATTTGACATGTTACAAAAATAGCATACAAATTTTAATAATATTTAATACAACCTTGTGTATTGATACTTCGAATCTATAGAATCGCTAAATATACGACTTTAAGTTACAGAAATTGTATATAAATGGTAAGAAATGCATAAATTAATAAATACGATGTATTTTAATAGAATATCACAGATGTGTCACATAAATTTCACTTTTGTAAAGTGTACATTCACTTTTGACTGTCGTTGTATACGCTGTTTCAAAAATTACGTATTCATCTGTTAAAGATGATCGTATTTGTTTGCTTTCTATAGCATAAAATTAAAATCGTTTTAATTTTTTATATAATAGTTAATTATACAAAGTATTCAAATTTTTATTAGTAACAGAAAATTCTAACGATAGGATACATTAGGAGCAATTTTTTATCTTTACAGTAGCAAAATGAAAGGGTTGACGAAGCGTTTGTGGGTGTATCACAGCATCGCGAAGCTTTGTCATCGATTATTCGCGGATTATGGCGATATGC
The DNA here is from genome assembly GCA_033822845.1 of Tetrapedia diversipes. Taxonomy (NCBI): domain Eukaryota; kingdom Metazoa; phylum Arthropoda; class Insecta; order Hymenoptera; family Apidae; genus Tetrapedia; species Tetrapedia diversipes. Next base: position 271,770 of record JAOPTO010002238.1, on the reverse strand, counting down.
ACTTTGAAACTAGGTGTCATTTTCATTGTTGCGGTATTCGTTCAGCCAGGTTGGATCATACACGGTGATCTAAATGTCCATCTTGCAAATGGCACGAGTTATTAGAAGAGAGACGTGTAATGTTCTTCTTGGAACGCGTGGGACTAGAGAAATGCCCATTTCTGAGTAGCGTGAAGTCAATAATCTTGGATGCATATGGTAAAGAATATTTGTTATGTGAATCTAGAAGAAAAGTGACGTGAGTAATTTCGATCTTCAGAATGAAAATTAATTTTGCAATATTTCTATTTTTTTTTTTTTAAGGAAAAACGTCTAAAAATGATACATGCAAGTAATAAAGAATTAATTTCTGTGAAATGGTAGATAGAAAATAAATAAAGTTAATGAACAACAATTTAGTAATAATAAAAATACCTAGAAATGGTGAAAATTCTGAATAATAAAATAAATAGTAAGCTCTTATTATAGATATTTAAATATTTGTTGTAAACCATAAAATGCACTGAATTTGAATACTTCGAAACTTAAATATTGCATATTTAAAATGAAATTTTATAAAATTCAACGTAACCTGCTACAGATATTAAAATTTCTGGGAATCTTAGTTTTAAAGTGTTTGATTCTACAATTATTAATTATTGCATTATGAATTTAAATATTTCGAAACCTAAGTATTGCATACCTAAAACAAAATTTTATAAAATTCAACGTAACTTCTTATAAATATTAAAATTTCTAGGAATCTTAGTTTTGAAAGGTTTGATTGCATAATTATCATAACAATTATTTGTTATAAACCATAAAATGCACTGCATTTGAATACTTCAAAACTTAAGTACTGCATATTTAAAATGAAATTTTATGAAATTCAATGTAATCTGCTACAAATACTAAAATTTCTAGGAATCTTAACTTTAAAGTGTTCAATTGTATAATTATTAAGTATTGCATTATGAATTTAAATATTTTGAAACCTAAGTGTTGCATACTTAAAACGAAATTTTATAAAATTCAACGTGACCTGTTACAGATATTAAAATTTGTAGTAATCTTAGTTTTAAAGCGTTCAATTGTACAATAATTAAGTATTGCATTGTGAATTTAAATATTTCGAAACTTAATTCTTGCATATTTAAAATGAAATGTTATAAAATGCAACGTAACCTGCTACAAATACTAAAATTTCTGGGAATCTTAGCTTTAAAGTGTTCAATTGTATAAATATCATGGCAATTATTTGTTATAAACCATAAAATGTACTGCATTTGAGTATTTTAAAATTTAAGTATTGTATACTTAAAATATAATTTTATAAAATTCAACAAATACTAAAATTTCTGGAAACCTTAGCTTTAAAGTGATCAGTTGTATAATTATTAAGTATTGCATTATGAATTTAAATATTTTGAAACCTAAGTGTTGCATACTTAAAACGAAATTTTATAAAATTCAACGCAACCTGCTACAAATACTAAAATTTCCAGGAATCTTAGATTTAAAGTGTTCGATTGTACAATAATTAAGTATTGCGTGTCATAGCAATTATTTTAAACAAGTATTCATCTGTTTTAAACGCCACAACTTTCCATAGCTTTCTCTTTTGTTTAAACAATCGGTGTTTGCAGACCGCTAAAACCGTCTCTGTCTCTAAATCCACGCTGTTTCGAAACACGATTACGAACGTTGGCACGCGTCACAGGTCCTTTAAGCTCTTTGTCATCAAACGGATAATCGAGAGCTGAATAAAATTGATTCACTCCCGCTCACGCGGGGTTAAGAGGGTATTATAACAAAATTATGCGAGGCGAAGAGAAGGCTTGAATGGGTCCTTGACATGATTAACTCTTGTTGTAGGTGGACCATGTTTCGACACGCTCACGTTGTGATCCTGCTCGTTGTTACGCGGACATGTCCTTTCATTTTTCGTTGCGCGGCGAGCAAATTTTCTGGCAAACAAATTGACCAGCCCGCGATGCAACAGACTTTCGCGTTCGATATCACTGGTTACACGATCCACGGTCTTGTCCACTTACGATTGAACCCTCTTAACACCGACAACCACGCTCTTTTGTATCAATTTGTAATGAACTTTGCAACAAACGATAAGAAACATCAACGTTCGCAAGAAGAATAATTACGAGCTTTAACTAAAAAATTTCAGAATTATTTAACATTATAGAATTGTTAGAAGTTAAAGTTTATTAAAAATTATTAAATTTTAAGGTTATTAAAATGCATTTAGTATGATGATTTTTAATATAAGGTTTAGATATAGACGGAAAATGGCATTAAAAAATTTTGATTTGTTAAAAAATAATAACTAACTTAAATAATATGTTTTAATGGGTATTGTAATATAACTAAAAAATTTCAGAATTATTTAACACTATAGAATTGTTACACCTGCATATCAACGATTGTTAAAAATTATTAAATTTTAAGGTTATTAAAATGCATTTAGTATGATGATTTTTAAAATAAGATTTAGATATAGACAGAAAACTGCATTAATAAATTTCGATTTGTTAAAAAATAATAATTCACTTAAATAATATGTTTTAATGAATATTGTAATATAACTACAAAATTTCAGAATTATTTAATATTATAGAATTGTTATACCTGTATATCAAAGTTTGTTAAAAATTATTAAATTTTAAGGTTATTAAAATGCATTTAGTATGATGATTTTTAATATAAGGTTTAGTAAAGTTTAATATAAGGTTTAGTTTAATAAAAAAATTTTGATTTGTTAAAAAGTAATATCTCACTTAAATAATATGTTTTAATGGGTATTATAATATAATAAATATTTGCATTCTTTACAGTTTTAAAAAAATATTTCTATTAAATAATTTATATATATTTTGCAAGGTGTTAATAATTTTACATGTGTCTGTGCAGAGTGTAAAAAAAGTAATTGATAGAATTTTCAAATTTTTAAACATGAATTTAGGTATTTTTAACACTGCTATGCTTAATTTGATTAATTAAAATTATTTTTACGAGATTAGACAATTTTCACTGTCAACTTTAAGTACAGTTTTCTTCTTCTTGGAAAATTGTGGAGTACTGAAGTGCATCGCTGAATGGTATTTATAGAGATATAAATAGAAGAGGGAATGAGATCCGTTTTAATGGATTTGCTTAAAGACATCGGTAATATTACTTTTTTAAATTGTTCACTCGGCGAAACGACGTCTTTGTCATATAATGGGATAGGAAGAATTCTTAACGAGCGAAGGACTTTCGCGCGGTGGCCAGTTACTCGCGATAGAAAATTACGAAACATGCCGTTTCAAGGGTGAGAATAAACTTCGTTTGTTCTATAGAAGGCGTTCGATTGTGTCTAATGTCGAAACAAATGTGACTCGCATGCTTCCTGCACGCATTTCTATCGTTGTTCACCCACAAAATCACTGTGAATGGAGTAATCAACAATTTTCTAAAATTATTATAACTCTAATTACTTGAACTCTATATTTAAAAAATTGTAGAAAGTTTCTTACAAAAATTCAATGTAAGTAACATTTTCAAATACTTTTAGAAATTTCCAATTTAAAAAGATACAAATAAAAATTTATTTTATTTTATTTAAATAAATTTTATTTTATTTGTATCTTTCAATATACATTTCTCCAAATATCCATTGATAGAAAGATAAACATAAATTGTAGAATTTATAAAAATTGCTCACAGAAACAAAGAAAATAACTTATAATCAGTAAAATTGCAGTTTTGGATTTATTTTTCAAGAATTGTCCACAAAAATTCCTCTTGATCATATCTTCGACTGTTTTCCTATCAACACTTATAAACACTTCAATTCTAATCAGTTCTACTATTAACCCTTTGACAGGTTAGTCATCAAATGATAGTTTCGCAAATTTTCAGACTTCAGTTAATTTGTTTATTAGTCAGATTCAGAGGTTAAATAGTCACATATGTAAATTTTAATACATCACTTAACCAAACTAAATGACGTTTAATATAGGCGAATCTTAGTAAATATTTCGAATTTGAAAAGTTTTTGAAGTTAGTATCATTAACCCTTTTAGTGCCAAGCGAAAGTATCGTACCTGTACGAGAAATATCGGAGCAATTTGACAAATTTGACAAAATTCAAAAAGAAGCATATTACGAAATAACGGGAGAAATTAAATTATTTATAATCTTTTTTAAATTTATTCTGAGATAGGAAAGGGTTAAACTATTAACAGTCACCTCTCGAGTGCAAAGGGTTAAGTTACCATGTAGTAAGATAAATACTTATTCACATATTTCTCAACACATGAATAAAATTAAAGTAAAAGTTATCTGCTTACAAATGTTCCTAAAAGTCTCAAAATTAAACATCGTGCAGTTTAATTGGCTAATAAAAACTATAAATTAAATTTGTTAATGTTCAAAGTCCAATTAAGTTTCTAATAAATTCCACGGAATATTCTCCTTGAATCGAACGAGTTTCGACTTATCAACATGTCTATCAACATTATCAAGGTCTGGGTTAGCCATTCGCCGACGGAAGAGCGGCCTTGTTGATCTGACAATGTCGATACGATGGATCAGGTCACCGAAACGGGGGCACCGTTCAAAAACTCTGGCGCCAGGCACTCCATATACATATTTGCATCGCCAATTTCAAACCGTGTTCCGGTTTCGAGCACAATAGGCCCCCCTATATCCGAATTATCTGAATATCCAATACAGCAGAGCCTTCCACGTATGAACTAGTAGTAGTAGAATATTTCTACGTAATTTCGCTTCGTTTAATCGAAAATTCTTTGTCAGGAGCAGTATCACCAAGAAAATAAAACGCGGACAGAAGATAGGGGTGGAAACTACCCCTTTCATGCAAATTATTATCTTCGTGGTGAATCAGAAACTGTGGTGGAATGGTTATCAGAGAGTATGGGATATAAGAAAGAATGTTTCTGTGGAAGGATAAGTGTGGCAAGTGTGTATGATAAACTATGAGTAAATTATAAGGTTCGTGTTGTGGAATGCGTGTATGCAATTTGCATATGCATGGTATTGAAAGAGAGAATAGCAATAAAAAAGACAATTTGTGTGTGATAAAAGCAAATTTTGGTAATGTGTAATATTGATATAGAGCTAGAGAAAGAGAAAGAGAGAGTGAGAGAGAGAAGGGGGAGAGGAAGAGTGAGAAAGAGAGATAGAGAAAGGGAGGAAAAGTGAGAAACAGAGATAGAAAGAGAGATAGTGAAAGGGGGGAGAGGGGGAGAGAGGGGGAGGGAGAATGAGAAAGAGAGATTGAGAGAAGAAGGGAGAGAGATAAAGAGAAGAAAGGAAAGAGAAAGAGAGAGAGAGTGTGCCACAGAACAAGTTTTAGTGTGTTTAACCCTTTATCCTCAAGAGGTAACTGCCGATAATCAAACGATATCAATTTTGCAAGTTTCCGAATGCAAATAGTCGTATTCAAAAATTTCAACAGTCTCAATCTAAATTAAACGAGTGTTCAGCTAAGTAAATTCTGATTTCTCTAATTTCGGTGTTTGAAAACTTGACAATTTTTAAAAATAAAGAGCCTTGCCTTTCGAGCGCAAAGGGTTAATATTTATGTTTTTTTAGTATTAACAGTTGTAGAAATAAATTGTATTTATCATTCTTACGCAATTACTCACAGAAACATCTTCAAATGAATTGAGCAAGATCAAAAAATCGAATCAAGACACCCCCCAGTCGTCGAACAAAAACGGCTACGTTTTTGTTTGCTTCTACACGCGACGGAGACGAAAGTGTTGCTTAAGAAGCAAAGTATTGCCGCGTGAATAATTCAGCCGACGATTGAAAACATTTTACGCAGGCCCAGGCCAAATGAGGCAATCCAGAAAGCGTTAAACATCGTCGAACAATAACGTCGCGCGAGCCGCGATCTCTCGACCCGCCATTGCGACGGCAGGCTTTGACGCGCGGCCGTTTTCAGGCGTTCCATGCGGGTAGTAAAAATAGTGAAAGTTGAAAAAAAAAAAGTCGCACGATTCGACCTCTCTCGGATGCAGTTGCAACGAAGGTTGTGAGACGAATCGATGATTCACGGATTCGGAATGCGGGAAGGCGAAAATGCGCTTTCCACGCCCTGGAATGGGGAACGTTTTTCGCGGAATCGACGAAGAATGGCAGAAAGAGAAGATTCTTTCTTTATTGGTTAACCCTAGAACTCCTGATCCTCGATCTGGAATCCTAACAATGGGGTTTCCTCGACATTTATCCTGGAAAAAATTGCTTTTTGGAAAATCTTTTGTAACGTCAGGGTATGCTACAGTTTGTAAACGAGACAGCATACGTTTTCGCATTCAATTTGTATTGATTATATATATTTATAAAATTAAATACTATTATAAAATAGTATAGTGACGTGCAACTGGTTTGAACTTGATTGTTGTAATTTTTCTGATAAACATGAATGTCAGAGTATAGTATCAAGTGAATGTTTTCTGCAAATATGGTGTTTGCATTTGTAACAGCTTTGCTTTGGTTTTGATAAGCTATTATTTCATGCGTTTGCTTTTAGCTTCTGGTACACACTGATAACATCTTCCCTTTTTTATTGATTCTGTACCTTTTGATATTTTAATTCCTAGTGTCTTTCCAGCTAAAGTTTCCAATTAGTTACATAGTTTGATTCTTCGTTCTGTGATTGTTATTTTTTGGAGAAAAGGAAGATCCGTACCAACACGTATTCAGTTATATTTTATCAGTTATATTTCTCTTATGCTTACTAATTTTTTACACATAGCAACGGAAATCTTTTAACGTCACACTTAATTGTGTACACGACAATAAATAATTTCAAGAGAATTTTTTATGAAAGGGAAATGATTCTAAGCTAAATTTTTGCAATTGGTGGATTCGAGGAACTCTCCCTTAGGAATTTTAGAGTTAACAGTCGAACTCGAGTCTGACTAATCGCAAGATGAAATTTAGAACCGAGTCAAGTAGCACGATGCGACATTGATTCTAGGTGATGAGTAAGGGGCTTGCATCAGGAACTAGGATCTGGGGCTATGCGTGTCACGGTTTCCAGAAATACCCGAGCGAAACAAGGATTTATTAAAATTTACGGCTCTTTGTGTTGTCGCATCGAGATTTGCAGGAGGGAACAATGAGACTGCTGCGAGTCACTCTTATTTCTTTCTGGTTCGATCATGTTGCTAATTTAAAATTTGTTTCATGTGTTACACGATTGCTGAAAGGAGCAGTGTTGTTATACACCTCCTCTTTTCAATTCTGTATGAATTCTGTTGCTGTTTTAACACCTTTAGAGAGAGAAAAATAGTGGAGTTGCTGTAAATTGATTGCTTTTCTATACCACCTCGATCTTATAATGTCTTTGCATAGGTAATACGAAAATTTTATTTACTAACCATGTATTACACGATTGCTGAAAGGAGCAGTGCTGTTGTACATCTTCTCTTTTCATTTTTGTATGAATTGCTGAAAGGAACAGTGTTGTTGTACTTCTCTTTTCAATTCTGTATCAATTACTGAGTGGAGCAGTATTGTTGTACACCTCCTCTTTTCAATTCTGTATAAATTCTGTTGCTGTTTTAACACCTTTAGACAAGGAAAAATAGTGGAGTTGCTGTGAATTGATTGCTTTTCTATACCACCTCGATCTTATAATGTCTTTGCATAGGTAATACGAAAATTTTATTTACTAACCATGTATTACACGATTGCTGAAAGGAGCAGTTGTTGTTGTTCTTCTCTTTTCAATTCTGTATGAATTGCTGAAAGGAGCAGTATTGTTGTACACCTTCTCTTTTCAATTTTGTATGAATTCTGTTGCTGTTTTAACATCTTTAGACAGAGAAAAATAGTGGGGGTGCTGTGAATTGATTGCTTTTCTATAGCATCTCGATTTTGTAACGTCTTTGCATGAGTAATACGAAAATTTTATTTACTAACCGACTCTTGATAATTAAATAATACCAGTTTTAAGAATTTCTGAATGCTAATAAACGTATTAATAAATTTCCATATCATTTATCGAAATTAAGTAAATTTTAAAATTTTTATAAATGTTTTTATTTGACGAGTGAGAGTCACTGTTCAAGAGAAAAGGGTTAAGTCGATCAGAAGTTATGTCACAAATTTGTCTCCACCGTAAAGCGCACTAGAGTCCAGCGTTTCTCAAAGGAAGCCGTCCAATCGCACACCTTCTCCTTTCGAACGACAATTCCCTCGATTCAGCTTTTTTTTGCCGACTAACCAGATCATTCCCCGAGGCCGTCCTGTTACAGTCGTAGCCCGCAGCGTCATCGAACAGCAGCGACGATTAAAAATCGAAGAACAGTGGCCAACGAAGCCAATTTGCATACGTCAAACTGTTCACTGATTTCACCTATTTAATTCGAGCGATCGCTGTACTCATTTTCAATTGAAAATTATACTTTGTACGATGCAATAAGAATAATTAACCCTTTCTCTGCTGTGATCAAGAACTCCTTTGGTAATAACAAATGGCTTATTGTTTTTGATTTTTTAATATCGATTTGATAAATGGTTTTTGAAAAACTGATAAGTAATTAGCATCTTTTATGATCAGTCACCCTTTATGTTGTCAAAAGAATTATGGATGCAAGATAATTATGGAAATCACTCTGTGGAGAATTATTATGTTCGCTGTAATTTAGTTAGAAGCATTTTTGGAGGAATTGTGGGAATTAATGAAAAATGTTATCGATTTGATTTAATCCTGGCAAGGTCCATACCTTATTCTCACTTTACGAGGCATATTTTATTTTGAGAACTCCTGGTAGAGAAATTACCTCCGATAAATGTTTAAACTCTCATTAAATATTCATAAGATTTTTGTACGACACCGCGCTCTTCTTTTAGACGAACGTAACATAAAAAGGACGTAATATTTCCAAGGTTCGTGATATAATACATCGTGGGTTGGTCAGGAGACATCTCCTGTAATAATAAAAATAAAAATGTAAAGTTACTTCAATTGAATATTAGTTAAAATCAACAACCTAAGGTAGAAATTTTTTACAATTTAATGTAGGCATACAAATTTTCGAGGAAGTGTTAATCACGTACATTATCTATGAAAAAGCAATAAATACCATTGTCCATTTTTATAATTAAATTTTCTGCTATGGTATTTTTATGTCTATATAAATAATTTAATTATTAACACAGATTCTTTTCTATTTTAAAAGATATGCATAAGTATATAGATCATTAGTTGAATCTGAACTGTATATATAGAACACATGTATATATGAATCAAAGTCACAATTCTAGATTATGGATCATGCATTAGCCATTAGTGAATGCATTAACCCTACAGTGGCATATTGGGTCTCTCATGACCCCAGACAAGACGTTGGTTGTTAAATAACTATATCATAAAGTACAATGGCAAATACCCCTTTAATTTATTTCGAATATTCGAATTTCATAGCCTTAAATTGGATATCTGGATTTTTCCAAAATTCCTTGTACATTCGAATTTGATAAATTCTAGTATGTCGTTTAATAATTAAATAAAAAAATACAGTGTGCCATTACAGGGTTAACTAAATAAACTAACTACTGATCTTCTACATATTCGCACAGTAAATTAAAAGAAAAAGAAGATAGTAGTTGTCGAATTAACACGTTCGTCGCCCAGCGTGATTCAGTCGAGTTTCTCGTTGGGCCCAAATCCAATTTACATAGAAAACTAGGGTAAAAAAATGTTAACTTTTATTTTTATTTTATGTATTTTATATTTATATATATTATACTTTAATACTTATTCCATTGAATTCCTTTTAAAATTCCAATTTAAAATCCTATTTAACTTTAAAATAAAAGAGCGTCATCCAAATATGGGTGACGTGGCGACGAACGTGTTAAAGGTGGAATGATTATATTAATGAAACTATACACGATTTCAGATTAAGGTGAACAGTTGCTCATTGACAGTGGTGCTCTGCGACGCATGTCGATTGACCGTGGCGATAGTTCGACCATGACGAACTGTAATGCAAGAGCATTAGAGAGGACGTAGACGTATACCGTGGTCGTAAATTAGTCGCGTTAACTGTGACACAAATTAACCCTTTATATGGTGGCACCATAAAAATGTTCATGGTATTTTAAAGAGAATATTCTTTCATATAGAATCAATCATGAAATCAAATATCATTTGTAATTCATTAAAATGTAATAAACTGTATTTATTATAACAAAAGTAAAAAAAAAAAAAAAAAATGTAGAATAGAATAATCGACGAATAATTTTGCAAATTGGTTTCATAAAAAAATTTGATCATTTTTGGGAATTTAAATTACTTATATGGAACAATTATGAGAGTTTAAATTACATAAATGGAACAATTATGTATATACAAATTTAGGTGTTTTGCAACAATTGTTTCATTATTAAATTTCACTTGTATCAGATCTGTTATTCTTACAATAAATTAACAAATAATTATATAAATGCAATATAACATAAGAATTTTAACAGAAAAAGCGTTTCACCCAATGGATCATGAGCAGCCATAAATTTTCATCCGAGAGGTAACGACCACCGTAAAAATGGCGCCCTAAAGTTTGCACCAGAATCGAATTGGAGCCAGACCACTTTGCTCGTGCCTAAATGAAGTTCGAATTTTTATCTGCTCATATCCCTGTCAGTCTGCACGGTCCCGATGACCGAAACGTGTTTGCTTTAACACTCGATCGATTTTACGAGCCCCTTCGTGTCGTTAACACTCCGGGTACACGTTGGTCACTCAGAAATGCTTGATACAGTCCGATAACGCGTGGAATTGCGAGTTTTTATTTTAGTGCACGATACTGGTTCTCCGTGAACGAAAGGACGTCGCGGGAGTTGTGTTTTAACGAGGAATGCAAATTCGAATAAGAAATATTCCGGTCGAGATAAATCGCATAAAAAGATTATTATTAATTGGAATACGAAGGAAAAATAAAGGGCTGAATATTTGTTTTATGATATAATTATTGTAATTAAAAATTCTTTTCTAATTAATACTTTTGTTTTATTTCAGGAATGGAAGGAGAAATAGAGAATTGAATATCCGTCTTGCGATAGAATTATTGTAATTAAAAATTCTTTTATAATTATCACTTTTATTTTATTTTAGGAATTTTAAGGAAGACTAGAAAATTGAGTATCCATCTTGCGGTAGAATTATTGCAATTAATTCTTCTCTAATTAACACTTTTATTTCATTTTAGGAATCTTAAGGAAAAATAGAGAATTGAATATTCGGTCTACGATAGAATTATTGCGATTAAAAATTCTTCTCTAATTAACACTTTTATTTAATTTTAGGAATATGAAGGAAAAATATAGAATTAAATATTCAGCCTACGATATAATTATTGCAATTAATTCTTCTCTAATTAACACTTTTATTTCATTTTAGGAATATGAAGGAAAAATATAGAATTGAATATTCGGTTTGCAATAGAATTATTGTGATTAAAAATTCTTTTCTAATTAACACTTTTATTTCATTTTAGGAATATGAAGGAAAAATATAGAATTGAATATTCGTCTTGCGATAGAATTATCGCGATTAATTCTTCTCTAATTAACACTTTTATTTCATTTTAGGAATCTTAAGGAGGAATAGAGAATCGAATATTCAGCCTACGATAGAATTATTGTGATTAAAAATTCATTTCTAATTAACACTTCTATTTCATTTTAGGAATATGAAGGGAAAATAGAGAATTGAATATTCGTCTTGCAATAGAATTATTGCAATTAAAAATTCTTTTCTAATTAATACTTCTGTTTTATTTTAGGAATATGAAGGAAAAATAGAGAATTGAATATTCAGCCTACGATAGAATTATTGTGATAATAATCTCCCATTTTGTCCTCAACAGAGTGCTCTGCAATTGATTCTGTTTGCTTTTGTTACTAGTTAGTCTTAAACTAGTACTGTTCATAAATTTTCCAAAATACAATTTTTAATAAATTCAACATCAGCTGGGAACCAACAAATAACAAAAAGTAAATAGAATCAATGGCACTGCTGTGTCGAGGAAAAAAATGGGAGATCTCCCCATTCGGTCAGCTAAGTGTTAAGAAAGAGATACTGCATGTACAAAACTGCATGCACAAACTTGTACACGTTACGTTAGATTCAAGAAACACTAAAAATCATACGTTCTGTTCAACGCAACAAATATTACTCGGTTTTGTTACCGTTTCTTTATGTAAACCGTGTTGTTACACACCTACTTTCTCGATCTATAGAAAGTCAAACAAGAGGATCCGGATCATTTTGCCGATATCACAATCGAACGCTCGAGAGTCAACGGCGATCATTCCGCATCCCTTCATTCTTTATTATATTTCTAAGCGGATCAAAGACGCGCGTGCGACTCTGCTCGCAACTTTCTTTCCTGCCTTCGACGCTCGTCGAAAGCCGGTGGACTCTTTCCGCGTGCTTTTGTTCCATTCGTTTCGTTTCCTTTCCGACACGGGCCCTCAATTAAGTTCGCAACAGCCGCCGCCGTTTCCCGCTCGGATGTGTTTCACGTAATCGGCGGCTGGTAATCGGCTTGTAAAAGAGGAAAAATGAAATCCGACCGAAGAAAAAGGTGAAACAGCGAGCACGGTTTGCAGGATGACAAGATTAATGATGATGGGACCGCGGCATCTTTTTGCAAGGAACGTTAAAACTTGTTAGATAACTCGTAACCTTGAACGATTTCATTAACACGCGCCATGTTGCAATTTAATTCGTGTTTCATTTTTAGAAATTAATTAACGAAAACGTTCTTTTGCATAATAGAGAATTCGTAATACTGTGTTACGTACATGTAACAGTAATATTGCAAACTTGATTTTTACTAATGTTAATTTTTTATTGCTTATTGGGTCTTGAAACAAGTGTAAAAAAATTCTTGTTCTGGAGATGGTCGTTGAAATCTCTAATTTAATGTAAAAATGAATTTTAAGGGAAACAGTTGAAACTTTCATCCCCTTCATAGCAAAGAAGGTCAAGAGTAAAATTTTCACTTGGATACTGAATGTTTAGATTGGTAACGAAGGGTTATTGAAATAATATTAAGAATATTAATTAACTTATTTATTTATTTACTATTTATTAATGGAATATATCTATTGGCGTACTATAATAGTGTATACTAATGTCGATTTCAGATACAGGTCTGTCCTTTACTGTATTATTAGTAATTCCCATCATCAGCTGTTTCACAAAGTATTGTTATATGTTAAAGAGATGGTTAAAGTACTTAAAGCAGCATTGAAAAATATTAATTATTAATTATTAATGAATATTAATTATTAGTTATTATTATATTAATACTAATATTAGTTATTATTATATTAATACTAATATTACTTATCATTATATTAATACTAATATTACTTATCATTATATTAATATTATTTTTTAGTATTATTATTACTATATTAATATTAATTTTTAGTATTATTATTAGTATATTAATATTAATTTTTAGTATTATTATTAGTATATTAATATTAATTTTTAGTATTATTATATTTATATTAATATTAATATTAGTTATTATTATATTTATATTTATATTAATATTAATTTTTATTATAATAATATTAATATTAGCTATTATTATATTAATATTAATCTCAGTTATTAGTATATCAATATTAATATTACTTATTATTATATTAACATTAATTATTAGTATCATTATATTAATATTAATTACCAGTATTATTATATTAATATTAATTATCAGTATTATTATATTAATATTAATTACCAGTATTATTATATTAATATTAATTACCAGTATTATTATATTAATATTAATTACTACTATTATTATATTAATATTAATTTTTAGTATTATTATGTTAATGATAATTATTATTATATAAAATATTAAATATTAATGAATACTGTACTATCGATCAATACTAGTATATAACATTAATAATTTCAATCATAAAAATAATATTAATACCATTCATGATATAATGTTAACATTAACACCATAGACGTACATACATGGATCGTATTTTTAAAATAAAAGATTCACTCTCCCGGAAGGAATACAAATGATTTTTAAATCACCGAAACATTTTTTTCAGGGCACGCCAATCCGTTCTGCTTCTGAAATAGAGACCGCTATGGTTTCACCTTCACCCATGAAGTCACCACCGTTCGACAAGAGTTACGGCGCACGAGAATTTAAGAGATTGCGTATGCGCCACGCTTGTGTATATACGAACAACCGGCGACAGTGAAATTGTTCTTTCACCGTTCCCGTTTGCCGATCCAACGAGATCGTTAGATCGCGAGCATCGATTTTACGTCAGATAATTCAAGGCCGTATCAAGATCCTCACGTCTGTTCGAATTCCCAGCGGATAATTTCGCGATAGTTCGGGTGCCAAGTGACGCAAGAGAAGTCGAGGATGGAAAACGAAATTACTTTTAAATGACTGTGCGAGAATGAGACTTTTGTTGCCGCGTAGGTTAAAATAACAACAGGATTAACAACGATAGCGAGTTTCGGGATGAATAGAGCGCGTTGATTAATGGCTGGGTTAACAATGAACGGGGGATTGTGGGTGTTCGATTTCGTAAAGCACGAATTATGTGCCCTGTTAAAGGATTAAGTAACGTGAAAAGAATGATTAATATCGTAGTACATATAAATGTAATGATAACTAGTTTATTTGGTGGATGGTATTCATGGTCAAATTAGATTTTTTGCGAATGAAATTGTAATATCTCGCTTGACTACTGTTAAATAAAATTTTGAGAAATGATGGGATGGTATTTGCGATTAAATTAGATTTTTTTCGAATGAAATGTAATATCTCGTTTGACTACCGTTAACACTAGAACTACCGACAGTTAAAGTGTACTTATTTGCAGATTAGAAGAAATCAAATTGTAAATTAAATGAAAAAATACTGAATACATAGGAAACAAATCTTTATGTATACCTTCTGCAGAAAATCATAGTAAATTTTGGAAGCTTTACCACAGTGAATTTATAAGGTTGCTATAAGTAATCACCTATCGGTCATTTTGACTGGTTTGGTAGTTCTACTGTTAAATAAAATTGTGGGAAATGTAAAACACTTTGTGTCTTAAAGAAATTATAAGAAAGCAATAATTTTGTTCAAGAAAAGAAGGAAAACTTTCTAAATCTAAACTTATTTTTAAACCTACTTTAAACCAAAATTAAATCCAAACTTAATCCTTCAGAAAATGAATAAAATTAAAAAATTGTGTATACTTTGTGTTAATTTTGTTTAAAACAAAAGGAAAACTTTCTAAATCTAAACTTATTTTTAAACCTATTTTAAATCAAAATTAAATCCAAACTTAATTCTTCAAAAAATGAATAAGATTAAAAAATTGTGTATGCTGTGTATTAATTTTTTTTTTTTAAAAAGGAAATCTTTCTATCCTTGCTTGATCTAAACTTATTTTTAATCCTATCTTAAACCAAAATTGAATCCAAACTTGATCCTTCAGAAAATAATAAAAATTAAAAGATCGTGTACACTTTCTTAAATACATCCCATTAAAATACCAAGATTTCCAGTTTACTTAAAAATAAAAATTACAACACAACCATTGCATGTTGGTAAATCCTGAACGCATCGAGTGAGCATTTCCACTGCACGAAAGCCAGGATGAGATTACCATTTTCACGTTTGTGTTTCGCTCCTCTCTTAAAGACCACGCGACACGCGTTTCGCGTGTTTCGATGGCTTCTCTAACAACTTTTGTTGATCATTCTAGGAAAAACGTTTTGCTGGACACGTTGGTGCCTGTGGCGGCGCCGTGAGCGAATCCACGGCCGGGGAGATGGGGTGCCGTGGCGCTGGATGTGATGTAATTCTGGAGAAAGTGCGGGCAGAACATGGTCCTCCAGGCCGGACATCTTGGGCGCTACCAGCGAGAAAAAGCGAAACGCGCTCGAAGGTGGATCGGGGATCGATTACGTAAAACGATTTCGGACGGTGTGTAGCCGGCGACGATTTAATAAGGTGGAGGTTGTAATTGGAGAACCGTGTAAAGGAAACGAAATGAGATCGGGAGTAGGATCAGCTGGCTGCTCTCTGATTACGGAGCTAATGAGATGTTAATGAATATAATCCCAAGGTTCTTTATTCGGGGGAATGTTTTAGTTATTGCTGGCTAGTTCCATTTTTTAATTGCGATCGTAAGTTTGGTTTTAGGAATTTAAGTATTTGCAAGGATGAAACATTTAGAATGAGAGATTCGAAATTTCTTTCTTTCTAATTATAGAGATAATGAGGTATTAATGAATATAATCCCAAGGTTCTTTATTCGGGGGAATATTTTAGTTATTGCAGGCTAGTTCCATCTTTTAATCGCTATTAAAAGTTCCGAATTTAAGTATTTGTAAGGATGAAATATTCAGAACGAGAGATTCGAAATTTCTTTCTTTCTGATTACACAGCTAATGAGATGTTAATGTATATAATCCCAAGGTTCTTGATTCGGGGGAATGTTTTAATTATTGCTGGCTAGTTCCATTTTTTAATTGCGAACGTAAGTTTTGTATTTAAGTATTTGCAACGATGAAATATTTAGAATGAGGGATTCGAAATTTATTTCTTTCTGATTGCAGAGATAATGAGATGTTAATGAATATAATCCAAAGGTTCTTTATTAGGGGGAATGTTTTAGTTATTGCTGACTAGTTCCATTTTTTAATTGCGATCGTAAGTTTCATACTTAAGTATTTGTAAGGATGAAATGTTTAGAACGAGAGATTTGTGATTAATTTTTTTTCTGATTAAGGGGCTAATGAGATGTTAATTAGTATAATTATAACAAAGTTTGGTGTTTTATTTGGAAGATATTATTATCGCAAGGTTCATTACTTGAATTTAAGTACTTATACGAACAAAATGGCCAGAATGAGGGATTTGCAGTAAATCATTTTGTTTGTACACTTGTAGGTTTATTGTACAAGTGTAGGTTTATAATTTAACATTACAATTTGTAGGAATTCTCAGTTTAAGATAAGCAAAAACAGTGAAATTCAATATTTTAATGTCCTTTCTGTGACTAAATAATGGTAACATTTTATATCAAGAGAAAGTGCTCTTCTAATCGAACTATAATTAATTCAAAGGAACTTTCAGCTTCCTAAAATAAATATTCTATTGAAATTTATAAACATTGTAAAGAACCCTAAATTTACAATATTCGTAAAAAGAATAAAATAAAAACAGCCGTTTTTCTCAAAATATTGATGAATGAATCGATGCCATTTCATAACGTATTGCTTCAATCCCAATCTAAACGTACCGAGAACAATTTTACAGTATTCCGAAGCTTTCTTCGACGAATGTTCACACGGAAACGACGAGAGAAGAAATTCCTGTAGCCACGGGGGGAAGGGAGGACATACTGCGATGATGAGACCTAATAATTTCGCAACTCCGTCCTTCGACTCTGCAGCACCGTTATGAAAAAAAATGACTGATTAAAATACCTTCGTCCTTCCTCTTCAAATTTAATTGCTTCCTTTAAACAGGCGGCCTTGCACGCGTGAAATTACCAACGATCGTGCTGTTCGAATTATTGCGAAACACGAAATTGCTTTTAATTGTGTATCTGTCTGTGAAATTTCCCGCTAACGCATCCTTAACAATTTTCCATTCCTCTGTTGCTCGAATTGTGAAACGTACAAGAAATTTTTGATGCGTCGAAACGGTCGATAGAATCGAGGTTCGAATTGCTAATAAATTCAGTAATAATTCTCCACGAACGATAAGGGAAAAATCGTAATTAAAAATGAAAAATATTAATTACTAATTATAAATGAATATTAATATTAATTATTAATTATTGATGATTAATGAATATTAATTAGTATTATATTAATATCAATGAATATCAATTATTATTATATTAATATCAATGAATATTAATTATTGTTATATTAATATCAATGGATATTAATTATTGTTATATTAATATCAATGCATATTAATTATTGTTATATTAATATCAATGAATATTAATTATTGTTATATTAATATTAATTAGTAGTATTATTGTATTGATATTAATATTAGTTACTATTATATTAATATTAATACTAATATTAATTACTAGTATTATTATATTAATACTAATATTAATTACTAGTATTATTATATTAATATTAATATTGATTACTAGTATTATTATATTAATATTAATTATTGTTATTATTATTGTAATATTAATTATTATTGTATAAAATATTAAATATTAATGAATACTGTACTATTGATCAGTAATAGTATATAGCATTAATAATGTTAATCATAGAAATAATAGTAATACCATTCATGATGTAATATTAATATTAACACCATAGACGCGTGTGGAACGTATTTTTAAAATGAAAGATTCTCTCTCCGGGAAGGAATATAAATGATTTTTAAATCACCGAAATTTCCCACTAACGCATCCTTAACAATTGTCCATTCCTCTGCTGCTCTATCAACAAATTCAAGAAAATTTTTGATTCGTCGAAACGGTCGATAGAGTCGAGGTTCGGTTTGCTAATAAATTTATTAATAATCCTCGATGAACGATAAGAAAAAAAAATCGTGCCACACTCCGACGCAGCCTTTGTAATAAGTTTACTTTCAAACGATTCCTCCTCGCCTTTCTCTAGCGAATGCAATTAAGATCTACACACGTTCCTTAAAGTGGTACGTAATACGTGACATTTCAGAAATTCATGTAGAATTTTCCATAATATTTATTTGTCAGCTTGGCTACCTGAAAATGAATGCTTCCAAGTAAAAGAATGATGATTTATTAAATTCCCGACGTTAATTTGTCGTTAGAATTAATCACTCGTAGATTATTAAAATTATCCTTTTCATCAAAATTAGACAAGTGTTTACTGTTTCTGTTTAATTTATTTTGGAATTATATTTGCAACAGAGGCTCGTTCAATTTTTTTTCTGAGTATTCTAGGTGGTATGTATTTGGTTAAATCAGCTCAGTTATGTAGTTCGTCGCTTAATGATCCACTTGTGAAATAATTCAGCCATATGTAGAAGACGCGGATCACTCGGTATGGTCTCGAGAGTGCATAATCGTTGCGTTACAAGTCAGGTATACACACTGTGAATTATTCCGTGAAATTCTTATCTGACTGCATCATTGAAGGAGTTGTCTGGACCTTGACAATGCAGGATCGTTCGGGATGTTACAGGTCTGTGTCATTAATTATTCCACTAATCGTTCACCATCTGACGCACCACAATCTACATATCAACATCAAAATTTACAATAATTTTATTCATCGATTATCATACTATATCAAAAGAATTCCAATCCATTATGCTTACAATTTGAAAATCCTTTTGGAGTGTCCTTTTGAATCCTTCCTACAAATTAAAAGAACAATCAACAATATTTTCGGTACTTTAATTCTTGTGCATAAATTTTAATACAATGATACTAAGAATTGATGTCATTTTTAAGTAATTTAAAATCCTTATATTTATTATGAAAGTATCATGAAATATTTGAGTTTTTAAATATCCATGAATATCCAAATTGTAATGATTATTACACTATTTTAAAAGAATTATAATCCATTATGCTTACAAATTGTAAATCTTTTTAGAATTTCAAGTATTTATTCCTTCCTATAAATTAAAAGAATAATTAACAATATTTTCGGTATTCTAATTCCTGTGCATAAATTTTAACAATGAAACTAAGAACTGATGTGATTTTTAAGTAATTTAGAATCCTTATATTTATTATGAAAATATTTGAGTTTTTAAATATCCATGAATGTCCAAATTGTAATTCACTGTGCTGCAATTAAAATTATAATAAAAATTTGTCCATTATGTTAATCCCAATATTATAAAAATCTTGTATCGTCATGTTAGACAAAAAGCAAAATACCGTGACTAAAAATAAAGAGAATTCTTAAATTATCAATTTTTCAAAAATGATCTACGTTTTCCAAACAACAGAAGTGTAATGTTCTATGTATTTTTTTCAATGTAAAGAAAAACAGAGAAAAATTAGATTAATTGAGCAGTCGACGAAAAAGATGTAGAAAAATCTTGTTTCGGAATTAAAATACATAATTACAGAAAAATACACAAATAAAAGAGCAATGTAATATTGTAATAACAATGTATTTATTGTAGGGAAATTATGTAAAAACTTAAGTTTCAGATTTGAAGGCTCATATTTTTCGAACAATATTTTTTTTCTTTTTTCGTAACTTCTACGAGGGGCAAGAAGTTCAGTGAAATGTTGTTCTGTAATTTATTTAAACGAATCGCGAAAAATGTTAAATACTCTGAACAGATTTAAAACTCGTAATTAAATTCGTAAGGGAAATATTCGCAATTTTTTACCTTTTTCGATTGACCTGCAGGATTAAATTATTCGTCGAACGTAAGGGGCAATTAGAATAATAAAGCAAGAGGTGAAATCGAAACTTTTGTTCGCCCGTCGTGGAGGTTTCAGATGCATGAAACTGATAGAATACGTTTTCTTTTTCTGCAGCTGATTGGTCAGGGAGGAGTTGCTACACATTCGGCCGAAGGTGTGATCCTGTTTTAGCCGCTCGGCTCGCCTCGGCTGTTATCGAATGCAAATAAGCTCTCTCCTGGCGAGAACTTTCATATCACAAAGGAATCGATTCGTCAAGAATCCACTTGCTCGAAACAAGTAGCAGGAAGTACCCCCGGGGCTCGGTGTCTGACGTGTCTTCGCCTACATTTAGAACTCAGGCTTCCTCCACTTCCTGTCAAGAAGTAGAAATTTCCTTTCTTGCACAACATACCTGTTACAGCCTTCGAAATCGCATGAATTCTTCAATGAATTCATGCTAGTACAATAAAATTTGAAAATTTCACGTATACACTTCATCATTATGATTTACTTTTTCTAAAAATGGCAATTTTTAAACCTCTTGGCTACTGTGGGCTTAGAAATTTTGATTTTGTGATACTGAGACCGCCTTTAGGCACCCGACGCAGTTTGGCTTTATGACCGCGAAAATTATATCAATATTTATTCCCATAAGCCTTAGTTAAAGGAGAGTTAATGCTAATTTCAGTTTTTTGATTATTGAAATGTGTTTTCACAAAAATGCATCCCTACCCAAAAATTCGCCATTCTCGGCGCACAATGTAACAGAATCCCTGATACGATCTATGATCTATGGTACGATCGGTGCATAACAAAGTGTATCGTAGTCAAAGGGTTAATAAGTTTTTTACTTATTTTTCCTTAGAATCGTCACAATATTTATGTAGACCCATTCTATTTTACCATTTTCTAAGAAATTCTAATCAATAATTATTTTATCTCATTTTTGTGTGGTTCTAGGTCAGTGTTTCCCAACCTTTTTTGTGCCATGCCCCACCTTAACCTTTCTAAAGTTTTTATGCCCCCCCCCCTATGTAACATACATAATTTTTAACATTAAAAAATTGATTTGTTCACTTAAGAAACATAAATGATAGGTTCTAGGAAGAAATCACTATGAAATTGTTAACAAAACACAGTAAGTAAAATTTCAAAACATGTATAGAGTCCATTTTCGAATTGCCCCCCTGTGAAGCGTGGGCCCCACGTTGGGAAACACCGTTCTAGGTCATTTTACTTTTTCCGTCAAAAATGGTAATTATTTTATTTCGTCGCTTTCAGGGTACAAGGTTAAGGGAAGTCATATTTATTCCAGCAACAATGGCACCTGCTCGTCCTCCTATCTTCGTACGTTTATTGTTCTGTTAAGCATGATGCAGTAACGAGATGCCGCTTGTTTCTCACGTTCATTTCTGTCTCGCATACCATTCCCCCCTTATTGACTAAATTAATCGTAAATTCGTCGCACAGTAATTTGTCGATGAAACGTCGTTTTAACAGTTCCTAGGATTTCATTACGAGGTAGTAAATTCTTCTTACACCGAGCACTTTATAATGTTCTTATATAACAAGCATTATTCCACGCTTACCAGGCCGCCATTTTTATTATTGTTATGGTAAAATCGAAGGGAGAGAAAGAATTTCTTTCAGTTTTGTTTACTGTCTATATAAAAATTTATTTCTTGTCTTGGATAGATAGTTAATTGTATATATGGATGAAAGACAAAAAATAAAAATAATTCACAGTCGAGATACGTGAAATTAGACTTTCAAACATCGAACTCAATTATTCCTCAGAATTATCTTTGGATAACAAAATTTTGTTTACTGCCAAGAAAATTTATTTCTTTTCTTGCATAAATAGTTAATTGTATATATGGGTGGAAAGCAAAAAATAAAAATTATTCGCAGTCGAGATACGTGAAATTAGGCTTTCAAACATCGAACTCAATTATTCCTCAAAATTATCCTTGGATAACAAAATTTTGTTTACTGCCAAGAAAATTTATTTATTTTCTTGCATAGATAGTTAATTGTATATATGGGTGGAAAGCAAAAAATAAAAATTATTCGCAGTCGAAATACGTGAAATTAGACTTTCAAACATCGAACTCAATTATTCCTGGATAACAAAATTTTACTACCTATATAAAGCAACTATCAGACCAATACGGATTTATGACATTGAGTTATGGGGTTGTGCTAGTAACTCTAGTATTGCTATTATACAAAGAGCACAATTTAACACTAGAACTACCAGATCAGTCAAAAAGACCAATTGGTGATTATTCATTGCAGCCTTATAAATTCACTGTGATAATGTTTTCAAAATTTACTATAATTTTCTGCAGAAGATATAAATAAAGATTTGTATTCTATGTATTCAATATCTTTTCATATAATTTTCAATTTTATCTCTACCATGCAAATAAGTACACTTTAATTGTCAATAGTTCTACTGTTAATGTACATTTAGAGCAGTCAAAATATTCAATTGATGATTATTCATAGCAACCTTCTAAATTCAGTGTGGTAAAGTTTCCAAAATTTACTATGATCTGCAGAAAGTATAAACAAAGATTTGTTTCCTATGTATTTAATATCTTTCCATATAATTTTAAATTTTATCAGTTCCATGCAAATAAGTACACTTTAATTGTCAATAGTTCTAGTGTTAATGTACATTTAGAGCAGTCAAAATAGTCAATTGATGATTACTCATAGTAACCTTATAATAAATTCATCATATAAATCCATTCATAAAATTTACCATAATTTTCTTCAGAACGTATAAATAAATATTTGTATTCTATTTAATCGGTATATTTTTCACATAATTTTCACTCTGTTCTCTTCCACGCAAATAAGTACACTTTACTTCGGTAGTTCTATCGTTAAAGTGAAATAAAAAAAATATCGAACGGAAGAAAAAAAATGGTAAACGTGTTAACCTTTCGCATTATGCACGGTCGGGGTATGGTTGAAAATATAGTTTATGGTGGCACCGTGGCTTTGTCACCCGTTGCGCAACCACGAGTCACTTTAAACACACATTTACTCGGTTTACGAGTAACGTGGCCCTCGGGTACCGGGGCGTGGTCCCTTTTCCGCGCCAGGCACCATTTATTCAATTGATCGCGGCAGATCGATCAATCCGCACGCTTTTTGAAAGATATAGACATATTTCTTCCGCGAAACGGAACAGAAACACACGCCGCGTTTCCCTTTCGACTCTTTAATCTATCGGCTAGGCGGCTGTGCCATTGAATATTTATGCCCCGTCGATGCCCGTGGCGCACGTTTTAAATAAATAGCCCGGTTATCCCGGCGTGCAACGTTTCTTTCGCGTATGCCCTCGCGAGATCTCGCGAGCTGGAAAGAAAAATTATTACCCAATTAGAAATTTTGTTACGGGAAAGTGAGATGTAGCCGTTATTCTCACCCCGGTCTATGGTTGTCTAATGTTGATTTAGTGTTTTTGCGTTACGTGAAATATCTATGAAAGAAACATGCATTTATTAAGGAAGGCGAGGGTTCGGGAAAGGGGAATGTGGTTTTGAATAATTGTGGGTTAATTTTAGAATTAAAGATTGCTTCACTTGATAAGGTGTACAGGCTTTCTGTCATTTCTAAGATATGTTGAAAATTTTATGTTTCTCAGATATTAAGATTCTTTGAATTTTGTTTTTTATATTCTTCAAGTCTTTGATTCTTTTATTCTCAATGATTTACATTTTTATCTTCAATTTCTCAATTTTTATCTTTCAAGCTTTCAGTTTCCGATACTCAAGTTTCAATTCCCAATTCCTAATTTACAGCTTTCAGTTTTCAATTTACAATTTCTCAATTTTCAATTTTCAGGCTTTCAGTTTCCAATACTCAAGTTTCAATTCGTAATTTCTAATTTACAATTTTCAATTTACAATTTTCAGACTTTCAGTTTCCGATACTCAAGTTTCAATTCCTAATCCCTAATTTACAATTTACAATTTTCAGGCTTTCAGTTTCCGATACTCAAGTTCTAATTCCCAATTCCTAATTTACAACTTTCAGTTTACAATTTTCAATTTTCAACTTTCAGGCTTTCAGTCTTCAATACTCAAGTTTCAATTTCTAATTCCTAATTCCTAATCTACAATTTTCAATTTTCAACTTTCAGGCTTTCAATTTCCAATACCCAAGTTTCAATTTCTAATTCCTAATGTTCAATTTTCAATTTTCAATTTTCAACTTTCAACTTTCAATTTTCAATTTTTAACTTTCAACTTTTAATTTTCAATTATCAATTTCCAATTTTCAACATACAGTTCTGAATTTCCAATACTCAATTCCCAATTCTCAATTTTCAAGTATTGTCCCCAAGAAATTTGAATTTTCCTCGCAACTCAAATCAACAGATCAAACACTAAATATACCACCTCTCCAGATCTTCAATTTTCTATGATCCACTGAATTCTTCATTTCTCGTTTCACAGAAATCCGCCACAAAAGTTTACATAGGCGAGCAACCTTCGACAGGGTTTCGCAAAACGCGAGTTTGAAGGTTTGCGCCCTTGTAACCGCGATATCGAACAAGCGTTGTGCGCTGTGGAAACGGCCGCCAGGTATTCGTCGCGCGTATATTCCTGCGGCTCAACCGGCCGTACGTCCGCTTTCCTGACCTTGCACGTCCCCCGAAATCTTTTTTATTGTCCAACGTACAAAATTTCAGCTTCGCGAAGGCCGATTCGCGTGTAAATTACGAAGGCGACTCGGCTTGGTTTAGCTCGGCCACGCGATTTCATCGTCGTCCGGCTTTGTGTTTTGACAGATCATCGGTATGATAAGACACGCAGGCATTCCCTTTATTTACAAGTACAAGCTATAACAGCAGCGGGCAAATGTTTAAGACGAGAGGTCAATGTGAAACATAATTTTATGGTTTGCAAATTGTTGTCAAGTTTCAATCAATTGTCAAGTTGCCAATATCTGCTATGTTGACTGTTTTTGATGATTTCGACATTTTGACTGTTATGACTAGTTTATTAAACAAATTTTCGTATAAAAAGACTGCCATGAGATTAAGTAAGCATTATACGGTGAACTATGGTAGTTATTCTTTTTGCACATAGCAGATATTGGTTTGACCACGACGAAATGTTGTCTATATATTCATTTTTACGGTGAAATGCAAGTTATTGATTGGTATGAAATACGAATTTCGTTTATCGTACTATTTCTTATGAACTAATTCATAATTTACTTTCGTCGACCCTTATTAATAATTATTAATAAATTTATGGATATCTCAGTATTTCGTTTGTCTCTATATTAATTAATAATTATTTATTAATCAGTAAATTTTTCCAATAATTATATATTAATATTTAATTGTTTAAATAAATATTTTATAAATTTATATACTGTTTATAAATTTATTAAATATATTATAATTATAAATAATTATTTTATAAATTTATTAAAATTATTATTATAATATTATATTTATATTTGTAATTTATAGAAATTAAATTTTATTACTTGGTCTTAAACTTTTGTCCACTACTGTACGTGGCGGAATAAATTTGTGAGGATTTCCCGTGACGCTTTACGTCTCGCACGTTTTGTTACAGTTTACCTGAAAGGTGTAGGTATGTGCTCTCATCGATAGACTACAGATTTTCGTGCATTTATGAAGAACCTAAGTGTAGAGCAAAAAAAAAAAAAAACTGTAGAATGCGCGTGTAACGTGTAAAAATATACAAAACGTACAGAGTAAACTGTGAATTATATTTAGAGAATGAAACGGTTCTTTATTTAAACGCCGACTCTTTAGTTACGCCTATAAAAATTTTTGCGCCTATAAAGATTTTTATGCAATTATTGCACTCGAAGGATGAGACAGGTTTCTATCTAGATCTCATTTATTTCGCTATGTTTACAAGAATTCGAATTTCTCAGTTTCTTAAATCTTAGAGTTAAGTTACATTTATTCCTTCTTGTTTAGTTGAGTTTAATTCCTTTAAATTTTCGTTTCCACACATCCACACATACACACACACATACGTTATTCAAATCTAATACCTACTATACACTGATTCATTCATTGTTCCATCATTCTGTTTGAAGGGGTTGAAACTTAAATAAACGATTATTACCAAATGTATTAATTCATTCCACGCATCCCTGTCCATGTCTTCCTATCATTTACTCCAGCAGAGGTATTACCTAAAAATAATTTACCTCATCGTCAAAGCTATAATTATTGTTATTATCGTTATTATGGTTATTTATTATTAATATTTTTATTATTATTGTTGTTGCTATTATTATTATTTTTTTTTATTATTATTATTGTTGTTGCTATTATTATTATTTTATTATTATTATTGTTGTTGCTATTATTATTATTATTAATATTTTTATTATTATTGTTGTTGCTATTATTATTATTATTATTATTATTATTATTATCATTAATATTTTTATTATTGTTGTTGTTGCTATTATTATTATTAATATTTTTATTATTGTTGTTGTTGTCATTATTATTATTGGGTATCGCTAGTGTTATGTGTATTAATATAGGGAAAAGGGGTAGTGAAGGAGTAATCATAAGTAGGTAGGGAGAGTGAGTGGGATAGCGTGATGAATGGTGTGAACGGGATAAGTTTAAGTTAAATTGAAGCGAAAGATATGTACAAAAAACGGAGGCTTTGAAAAATAAAGCTTTTCCAGCTGGAAAACAAATAAAGAAATACAATGCAATGCAATACAATTCACCTCATCGTCAGCTATTCGATCGTTTTCAGCCAGGGAACGTGCTACTGGTGCGTCACGACGGAGCCCACGGCAGAGTTTGTTTGTAAAAGGCCAGCAAGACGCCCACCAGGAGGTGAGTGTCTCCTTTTCAAGTTGACCGCGGCCTTCTTTTTTCCCTTTACAGTCGCGGCGATTTTCTAAACGGCACTGCACCTTTCCCTCCAACGTTCACGTCCGTTGCACCAGATCGCCCGGAGCTCGCGAATGATGGACACGTCGCTTTTCTCCCGTTGTCACCGCGGATATGGGCCAGGCCCGCGAACAGAACGGCGATCGATATCTGTCGGGCATCGAGATCTCGTCGCCAGAAGCGTAAACGCCGAGGTAACCCTAATCTGGAGCGCGGCTGGAAAATATTGTGCAGCGATTCCTGTTCCTGTACGTTTTTTTCACTTGCTTTCGGTTCGTTTTGTTTATTGGGTTTTGGAGATCGAGAATTTTTGAGGATCGATGCTGGAATCGTTAACAATAGGTTTACGTTTCGAATTTCGTGGGGAAAATTTGCAAAAACAATTACTATTGCTACTAGCAGTTTTTGGTAATTTTTATTGATAGAAAGATACAAATACAGGTAGCCCTCGTACAACACGTGTTATAAGAGGGTTATTTGTATACTCAAACATAGGAGGGTTACTTGTATACTCAAACTGATTAGGAAAGTGTGCAATAGTGATTTTATTAACACTAGGTTTATGGGTCCCGTCAATTTGACGGGTTTTAGACCTCATGAGCAAAATTTGCAAAAGCAATTACTATTATTCCTATGAATTTTTGCTAATTTTTATTGATGCAGCGATACAAATATACCCAAATCTATTTCCCTCTCAATTTTGCAATTTCAAATTCTGTACGATGTACACCTTATTCCTTAGTATACGTATATTGGAAATAAATATATGCAAGAAACGTCCGTAAATCTAGTGTTAAAGCGATTGAAAATAGTGATTCTTCAATATAGGAGCTTCGCAAATTTACTGTGACGTGGTTTCTGAAATTTAATATGATTTTCTGTGAAAAAATGAGAGAGATTCGTTTCTTTTGTGATGGGTATTGTTTTCATATCATTTTCAATTCGATTTGTAACATCGTTGCAAATACGTTTGCTTTAGTCATTGATGGTTCTAGTATGAAAAATGTTGCTCGTGGAATTCTTTACTGTTTTAAATTTAGGCTTGTCATTAAAGCAGTATCTTTAGAATTTTTATTCAATTTTCTTAGGAAAACTGAGAGATTAAAAGTCTACTTTTTGTAATTAAAACAGTTGAGAAATTTGTAATATATCTTTCTTTATTTACAAATATTCAACTATCTATTTTTTCCTATCTATGCAAAAAGAAAATTAAGGATCTTCATTTATTTCTCTTTCTTAACCCTTTGCACTCGAAAGAAGTCGTCTAAGAATACTAACTTCAATAATTTTCAAATTCAAAATATTTACTAAGATTCGCTTATAGTGAACTTCATTTAATTTAGTATAAGTCATATACCACAATTTACATATACATATAATTAATTAACCTCCAGGTCTGACCAACAAGCAAACTAACTAAATTATGAAAATTTGCGAAACTATTATTTTGTGATATGAACAGTCACTTCTTAAGTGCAAAGGGTTAATTCAAATATCAATGTGGAAAACTCGAAAATGTATGTCTTTATTCTTTGAAATGTTAGCAGTAGTTCTTTTTTTCTATGTAAGAATCGTAGAGTTTCCACGATCGTAAATAAAGGTAACCACAGGAAACGGATTATCCGTTAAAAATCGGACGCAGACGAAAATGGCCGAGAGCGCCGAAAGCGCCATTCTTTCGACACGGCGCAGTATTTCATTGAAAATTTATCGCGCGTGCAAAAGATGTCGATTCTATGTGGCAATCATAAAGTCCGGCACGGAAATCAGTGACAGCCAGGTCCGTTCCTTCGTCGCTCCTCTGGAAAGTGACGTAATTCGTAGGAAGAAACTGCAGCGGCGCGAAACACGTATGCAGACCTGGATATTCGCGGGACGACCTTATCGGCGATGATTCACCTGATCATCCATCTTGTCCGCGGCTTGAGCTCGAGACATTTCGTTGGGAGGAAATCGTTCCTGCCGAAATAATGGCAAGATGAAAAATAAAAACAAAAAGTCATCGTGGAATGTATAAATATGTATTAGCAACTCTGATTTTTTGGAACTTTGCAAACCTTTTAACACTAGAACTACCAGAATAGTCAAAATGACCAATTGGTAATTATTCAAAGCAGCTTTATAAATTCACTGTGGTAAAGCCTTCATACTAATTTATTATAATTTTCTGTAGAAGGTACAATTAAAGATTTGTTTTCTATGTATTCTGTATTTTTTCATGTAATTTTCAATTCGATCTCTTCCATGCAAATAAGTATATCATAATTGTCGGTAGTTCTAGTGTTAAGTGTGTATTAACACTAGAACTACCAGAGCAGTTGAAATGACGGATTGATGATTATTCATAGCAGCCTTATAAATTCACCCAAAATTTACTATGATTTTCTGTAGAAAGTACAATTAAAGATTTGCTTTCTATGTATGCTGTATTAAAGTACACTTTAATTGTCAGTAGTTCTAGTATTAAAATTACAGTGTATTTATTGGAAATATGGGATTCAAGATGTGGAGATCTTAGAATCTTAGATCTTAAATATTAGAACTTACAAATTTAATAATTTTTGTTTTCAATGCTGTGGAATTTTCAAAGACTGTAATCTATCATTTACATTTAATTCATTCAGAATTAAAGATATGGGAATCACAAATTTTATGAATTTTCCTAATTTTTCAAAGTTAAAGATTGTTTTATTAATTCTATGATTTTTTAATTATTTCTAATATTATAGGATAAAGTGCACAAAATTGTGACACAGTTGCAACTTATTTAGTTTCAAATTTTTATATTTAAAATGTACTATTATATAATATTGCAAAAATCTCAAAATGTTGTATTGACAAAGAGTTTGGTTTGTCATAATTTTAGGTTTTCAATAAACTGTTTGTTTCGGCAAACAGATAATAATTCTAGCGCGTTTCTAGAGCATTCAAGGCAGCCCGAAGAATTGGGAAACAAGGAATTGTATTGAATTTCCATCATTAATTTTTCATTGGTCAGCGCAGGTCTCAGTTATCAGGAAACCGAGTTAACTGTATCGAGTCTCCAATGATTGTACACCATTTCTCGGAACGAAGCGTTCTCACGATTCAATGGCGGTGTCGATGACGATCTCTTTTCAACGATCGAAGTCCGCTCGGGCAGATACCGACCCTTTTTTGGTTATCACCTCGGTCGATCACGATTTCGAGTATTTCTGAAACATTGCCTGGATATACGACCTTTACACGAAAGAAAGCGATTATTCATTCTCGTTCACATAAATATTCAGCTTAGACATTCGAGTTCCCTCACCACCAATTAGCATCGACTTTGAATCTCGAATTTCAAACCTTCAGAATAAATCCAAGAATTGCAAAAGCTTCCACGTGAACTTAATACACACAACTAAAGAAGATAAAGAATCACTTCGGCAAGTTTCTTAAAATTTAACTCGAGCAACCAGCAAATATGAAGAAATCACCAAATTTTACCAAATTTTATAGAATCCACATCGACTTTGAATCGTTAAAAGAAAAGTTGTCGAATTTTAAAGAATTTCACACAATCTCCATCCACTTCGAGCCATCAAGAAGGAATAATTACCTTACTTCAGAGAATTTCGGTTTCTTAAAATTTAATCCAACCAACCAACAAAAATGAAGAAATTATCAAATTTCACAAAATTTTATAGAATCCACATCGACTTTGAATCGTTAAAAGAAAAATTGTCAAATTTTAAAGAATTTCACACAATCTCCATCCACTTCGAGCCATTAAGATAAAGTAATTATCTGATTTCACAGAATTTCGGTTTCTTAAAATTTAATCCAACCAACCAACAAAAATGAAGAAATTACCAAATTTTACAAAATTTTATACAATCCATATCGACTTCGAATCGTTAAAAGAAAAATTGCTTAGTTTTAAAGAATTTCACACAATCTCCATCTACTTCGAGCCATCTAGAAAGGGTAATTACCTCATTTCAGAGAATTTTGGTTTCTTAAAATTTAATTCGAGCAACCAGCAAAAATGAAGAAATTACCAAATTTTACAAAATTTTATACAATCCACATCGACTTTGAATAGTTAAAAGAAAAATTGTCGAGTTTTAAAGAATTTCACACAATCTCTAACCACTTTGCGCCATCAAGGAGGAATAATTACCTGATTCCACGGAATTTCGCACAATCTAATCCCGACCATCAGAAAAAATAAAGAAATTATCGCTTCTCCCAGAATTCATCTGACCTAATCGAAGCCCCTAACCGGAATCGTTAGTGTCAGCGAAAATAATTCTCCAGCTTCACGGAAGCATCCGACGCGTCACGAGAATAAAACGCACGCAAACGAGTATCTATTTCGGAATCGTTCGTTCAACGTAAAACCCAACAATCCATTATCGACAACGACCGATCGTACCGATGAAGAGTCCGTCCCGTTTGAATTCGTAATATACAGTAGCGGACAAAAGTTTACGACCGAACGATCAGCGAAAATAAACGAAACTAATTTTTAAAAAGCAGAGCAACGAATTAAATATTTTGTATTCTGTGCCAATCAGTGAACAGTATTCTATCTAAGTCTCGATAAAGTCACACAT
Organism: Tetrapedia diversipes; assembly: GCA_033822845.1. Lineage (NCBI taxonomy): Eukaryota > Metazoa > Arthropoda > Insecta > Hymenoptera > Apidae > Tetrapedia > Tetrapedia diversipes. Next base: position 239,832 of record JAOPTO010002238.1, on the reverse strand, counting down.
TTTAACACTTCACCAACCGGGAGCTCATTAACATTTAACTAACCGCATGGTACAACTCCTAACCGGACACTGTCCATCGTGTATTAAGAATTTATTACAAATTGTACTTTGGAAATGCAGAAAATGCATTTGATGAACTGTGAACAACACTAGTTCGAGACTAACAACATTAACTAATAACAAAAGTAAATAGAATTAAAAGTAAAGAGTAAATAAAATGTGGAAAAAATGGGAGATCTCTCCATTCGGTTGGTTAAATGTTAAGAATATTCGATGTTCGATACTTTTTTAGGCTGCTGCAATCTTCAAGACATTTTTGTCCCACAGGTGTTTCCATTTCCTCCAAAAATTTGATTGGGTTCACGGCGATAGGTAAAGAAATTGTTGCCAATTTAATTTTAAGGGTATTTTCTCATAAGAAATCGAAAATTTCCCCCCTATTAAAGTTATAAAATTAAATTTAATCTAATAATTTATAAAATGGCTATAAATAATAGCCTTCCTTCCAATGTATTCCTTCAGTTTTATATTAAATAACAATTTTTCTCCAAATTAGCAATCCTTCCTAATAAAATTAAAGGAATCTCAATTCTAAAAAAATTTAATGCAGCAGAATACAAAATGTTATCACTTATATTGCTTCAACGTGGATTAAATGATTCCAATGAGTCGCAGAATACTGTAAACGTTTTGGAAGCGACAAGATGGCGCTCGATTTGCTACGATACGTAGACGTGGCTTCAAATTCATATCTTGGTCACATTTACGAGCCATTGCATCTTACACTGTATTCCCTATTAAAGTTATAAAATTAAATTTAATCTAATAATTTATAAAATGGCTATAAATAATAGCCTTCCTTCCAATGTATTCCTTCAGTTTTATATTAAATAACAATTTTTCTCCAAATTAGCAATCCTTCCTAATAAAATTAAAGGAATCTCAATTCTAAAAAAATTTGAAGAATGCAGCAGAATACAAAATGTTATCACTTATATTGCTTCAACGTGGATTAAATGATTCCAATGAGTCGCAGAATACTGTAAACGTTTTGGAAGCGACAAGATGGCGCTCGATATTGCTACGATACGTAGACGTGGCTTCAAATTCATATCTTGGTCACATTTACGAGCCATAAAACTGCATCTTACACTGTATTCCTTCAGTTTTATATTAAATAACAATTTTTCTCCAAATTAGCAATCCTTCCTAATAAAATTAAATGAATCTCAATTCTAAAAAAATTTAAGGAATGCAGCAGAATAAAAAATGTCGTCACTTATATTGCTTCAACGTGAATTAAATGATTCCAATGAGTCGCAGAATACTGTAAACGTTTTGGAAGCGACAAGATGGCGCTCAATATTGCTACGATACGTAGACGTGGCTTCAAATTCATATCTTGGTCGCATTTACGAGCCACAAAACTGCATCTTACACACGCTTCTGTTCGTTACTGTACTTGTTAACACGAAAAACAATACGCGAAACGTTCGGTGACGTAACACTCAGCAACGTGCAACGGTGATCATCGTCGATTAGCATATACGTAGCTGATTAATCCAGCCGAGTTTCATCGTGGATACCGGATAAACCGGTAAACACGCGCGTTAACGCGTTACGAGGGACGGATAACTCGAATTGTCGGTGGTAGTTCGAGACGGGCCTTCGTGCGACGTGCATCTGCCTGATCGTGATTCAAGTACAAAGCAGAACTCCTCCTTTTGCCACTGAGAACAATCTGGATCGCAAAAGTTGGACGGAAAGTCGCGAATTCCTTTGCTTGAAACGTCATCGCCACTAAACTTGTTTTCCTTTTTCGCGAAAAATAAAAATCGCGTTCCTCTTTTGCGAACGTCGCGGTTGAACCGTGAGCTTCGTTGAGATTAAAAGTTAAAAACTGAGAGATTAAAATTTTACTTTCTGTAATTAACCCTTTCGCTTCGAGTGCCACTTATAGGCGACATCCAAATGTATTTTGTATTTTAATAATTTTATATCTTATTAGTTTTGTATTTTAATAATTTTATATTTGAATAATTTTATATTTTAATAAGTTTTTATTTTAATAATTTTATATTTTAATAATTCTGTATTTTAATAATTTTATATTTTAATAATTTTGTATTTTAATAATTTTATATCTTATTAGTTTTGTATTTTAATAATTTTAAATTTTAATAATTTTATATTTTAATAATTTTGTATTATAATAATTTTGTATTTTAATAATTTTATATTTTAATAATTTCGTATTTTAATAATTTTGTAAGCCTTTTTCTATTAAAAATGTAAATATACTTATTACACCAGAGCAAAAATTGTTTTATTCAGCACAGTTGTTATTTAAGGCTTAGAAAAACGTAAATACAGAAACCACACGTACCGTGCATATTTCTGGCAAGGGTTAAAACAGTTGAGAAATTTGTAATATTAGGTTGGGGAAAAAGAAATTCATTATTTTTACGTTTATTAAAAGACTTTATTTAACATGGTTCAGATTATCTGATTTGGTTAAATATGCACCGGTTTGTTTTATAATTTGTATTAATTTATAATTTTAATGGCAATTTCATAATGTCTCCCTTATAAAAGCCCTGGTCCCTATTGGCCCATAAATTCGACTAACTAAGCGATTTTCATAATCTTCTCTTGATACCAATTTTCTATTACTAAGAAACTTTTGCAATCATAGAAATAAATAGTAATTGCTTGATGCCAGGTCTGGACTGTAAAGAAAAAGTCTAGTGAAAAAATAATGGATTTCTTTTTCCCCAACCTAATATACAGTAGTTTAAGACGACAGGACAACGTAAAATATAGTTTTATAACATGCAAATATTGCTCAAATACTTATTTTTGTCGTCATTATGATAGAACACTATTTATCGATTAACATGGAATACAATTTTTATTTATCTCGCTATTTCTTATCAATTAATCCTCACTTTACTAATACCTATTATTAATATATTATTAATTATTATTATTATATATTAATAACTAATTTCTTGCTTTCTTTAACCCTTCGGTCTTAAACGTTTATTCGCTACCGTATCTTTCCACAAATATTCAACTCTCTTCTTTCCTACGAAAGAAAATTATGCAAACAGAAGATTAAAGGATCTTCGTTTACTTTTCTTTCTGTCCGAGCTATCTTTAGAAGGATTGATAGAAAAAGAGGCTCTGCAAGGATCCTCGAGGTGTTCGAGATTACGCCACAAGGATCACTGTCGCGACGACAGCGTGCAAACGTTGTTGTCGATGAAAGCGTCAAGCACGATCGACAGGCCTGATTGCAGAACGAGAACCGCGGTCGCTAATGAAACACTAATCCCACGCGACACGGCGAATTATTGGCAATTATTTGTCGCGCTTGGGTAATATTCCGCGTGCAAGGATCGATTCGATCATGCACTAGTGGATAAGAATAAGATACAGTGGCTGTGAGAAAAGAACAAATATACACAGCCCCATTTTTCAATGCTTACGTTTCGAATGAAATTCAATGTTTGAGTTTTGCAATATCAAATATTATTAAAAATTCAGGTAATCACAGAAAGGTGGTATAAAACGATGAAAAATTTAATTTACTTGATCATTATTAATTTACGGACTTTTATAGAAGGTTTCACCTAAAATTAATCATGCGATTGTCCTATTTAATGGTAATTAAACACAAAAATGTTTCATATTCAATTTGCATACCAAGAATATTTTTGATCTTAATTCATTTTCTGCAGATTCAATAATTTTTGTATAGTAAACGACATGAAAATAAATCATACGATTGTTATATTTATTGGTAATTGGAAACAAAAATGTTTCGTATTTAATTTGCATACCAAGAATATTTTTGATCTTAATTTATTTTCTGCAGATTCAATAATTTTTGTATAGTAAACGACATGAAAATAAATTATGCGATTATCCTATTTAATGGTAATTAAACACAAAAATGTTTCATATTTAATTTGCATGCCAAGCATATTTTTTATTTGAACTCATTTTCTGCAGATTCAATAATTTTTGTATAGTAAACGACATGAAAATAAATTATGCGATTATCCTATTTAATGGTAATTAAACACAAAAATGTTTCATATTTAATTTGCATGCCAAGCATATTTTTTATTTGAACTCATTTTCTGCAGATTCAATAATTTTTGTATAGTAAACGACATGAAAATAAATTATGCGATTATCCTATTTATTGGTAATTAAACACAAAAATGTTTCATATTTAATTTGCATGCCAAGAATATTTTTTATTTGAACTCATTTTCTGCAGATTCAATAATTTTTGTAAAGTAAACGACATAGGAAGGAAGTTAAATGACTTGATTTAGAGATGTTCTGCATGTACCCCTTCAAAAATTAAATATTCATGAACTGCAAGCGTACATAGAGCCTTTTTCATAGTTCAGAGTCATTTCGTTTCCATTTAACACTATTCCTACCGACACTTCACGTATACCTATTCCTACCGCGACATTCCCACGTAAGGCAGACTACAAATTTTTCTCAAAAAAAAAACAATGAAAAAACAAGTGAATATTGAAAAATGTATTATACGTATATTTGAGAAAAAGTCTAAAGTTTAAAGGCGATTCAATTACGTTCTATCTATGAAATTTTAATCGAAATTTTGAAAACGGTCATTCGACCGGTTGTGGTAGGAATAGTGTTAAGTATATTTTGGAACAATTTGTTTCCAAAGATTCAATGTTAACACCTTCCATGCTACGTGTACTTCCGATACACGCAGTCATATTTATTTAATGCGCTGAAAACATATATTTTATTACAAATATAATTCTATAAACTACATTTCTACCTAAAAAATGAAGCATTATACAAGATGCAGTATAGAGCAAAAAACACATAAGTTTATTTAATTGTTATATATACAATAATTAATAATTACATTTAATGGTGCATTTAGTCAAAATATCAAATGGCCTAAACAACAAGTCAGGCAAAAATGGTTTTGGCACGGAACGCGTTAAAAAGCTTATGGTAATTCGTTATCAGTTGCTCGAAAACAAAATCGAATTGGCTGTCCTCGATGTAAAATAATCTTTCTGGGACACAAAAGAGGAAGGGTTATCCAGCCGAAACCCGATACATTTTTTCATATCCGGGAGTTCTGGCCAACCCGTGACCGCAGCCGACGCGTCAATCCCAAACTTTCCATGAAACACCGAAAAAGGCGGTTATTCCCTCTTAGCAACCCATAATAAACGCCAAAATCTTCAATTAGACCCTGGAAACGAATTCTGATTGCCGGTTGTCATCGAAATTTCCCATCCAGAGTACACACGAACACTTTTGCCTCATCTTAATTGCGTTTTCGCGTGCCCGTTACGCAATCCCGCTTTGATCCGCCCGCGCGAGCAACGAGCACTGCCGAAAATAACAGCTTACGATGTAATCGAACGTTCGTTCGTAGAATCCTGTCTAAGTGGTCCAATCAGTACGGTCAATAGCTGCGGATCCGCGAAAAATTCCCCAGCCTTTAAACTGATCACCGCGACCGCGGTATGCAAATTAATTCGGTGGTGTTTGCATTTAACGCTTTGTAACTTCCATTCAACTTGTTTATTTTTATTTGGAAAACAATATTTATAATCATTTAACGCTAGAACTATCAGAACAATCAAATGATGGATTGATGATTATTCATATAATGGCAACCTTATAAATTTAGTTTACCAAACTTTCCAAATTTACGATAATTTTCTGCAGAAGGTATGAATACAGATTTGTTTTCTGTGTATTCGATATTTTTTCATGTATTAGGTGTACAAATTGATTTGGTGCCTTTGCATTTAACGCTTTGTAACTTCCATTCAACTTGTTTATTTTTATTTGGGAAACAATATTTATAATCATTTAACGCTAGAACTATCAGAACAATCAAATGATGGATTGAATATTATTCATATAATGGCAACCTTATAAATTTAGTTTACCAAACTTTCCAAATTTACGATAATTTTCTGCAGAAGGTATGAATAAAGATTTGTTTTCTGTGTATTCGATATTTTTTCATGTAATAGGTGTACAAATTGATTCGGTGCCTTTGCATTTAACGCTTTGTAACTTCCAGTTAAATTAAAATACCTTTCCTGTTCTACGATGATTTGAAAGTAGCAGCATTATAGTCTAAGGAACATCAAAACAATTAACAACTCGGTATGATATCATCTAATAACAGTAAACAATTTGGCGTTCTACAAGGAGCATTTGAAGCACTGCATTCTTTTTGCTTTCGAAAAATTCTTCTGAAGCTAAAGAAATGGTTCGTTCCGCTTTTGGCAATGATGTTGTTACGTATAAAACGTGTAAAGAGTGGTTTCGAAGATCGGACAAACACGTCCAGGAGAGGCAAGAAATTTTAAGGAAACTTTTTGGAAAACGTTTGGAAAAACTAAACAAGAGCTTGCGTTGCAATCAAATGTTAGCCATCAATGCTTATCGCAACATTTACTAAAGTTAAGAAAATTTCAAATGTTAGGAAGGAGAGTTCTGCACGAAAAAGGCACCGAATTAATTTGCATACCTAGTAATTTCCAATTTGATCCGTTCCATGCAAATAAGTACACTGTAATCGTCGGTAGTTCTAATGTTAACATCTTCACTTGCTCTCGACTGTTTCTCATTTTCCTCAGCTAACTTGCGAAAATTTAAGCAAGAAAACGAGTATGCGCTGCTTTGTAGTGCTATCAATTTATGCTTATCGCTGGGTTTACTTCAGTTAGGAAAAATTCGAAAGTTAGGAAGGTGGGTTCTATACGAAAAAGGTATCGATTTAATTTGCATACCTAATACCTAAACGTGCGCCGCGTTTACGTGCCTCGATCACCTGACGAGGAACCAGGATGCCTCGAAATCGGTACAGTTGCCTGCAGGAGGCTTCAATTAACCCGTTGGCTAAGCATCGAACGTAATAATTCACACCGGGAATCCCCCATTTTTTAATGCCTCGCTAAGTTTGTATCGAGAGCGCATTATCGCACTTACACGAGCAATTAACGCCATCAACGTGTAACTGGCTGCGTAAAGAAAATTTTTGGCCAGTTAACAGGTTGGAGGACCAAGTGACAATCAGGGACGTTTATGGACTTTGAAAATCGATGAACGTTGCTTGGGTAATTTATGTTTGTTATAAAAATGCATATAATTGTAAGTAATTTAACCGTCTATGGGCCGAATTTTTGTTTGAAATATAGAAAAATTTATGGAACGGAAAATCAACAATTATAATCCTATATATGCAGATGAAAAAAAATTTTCCAGTTTAAACAATTTTACATTACAGAACATTATATAATTAATACGTATACGGAATCTCATAAAAAAAAATAAATTATTTGTTGAAATGTCAATAAATTAACATGTGACCTAAAAGTTACATTGATCCATAGAGGGTTAATGTGGAAGTGCTGCTTTATTATAGTGCTTATGATTACAAACACTTTATTATAAAAATGTTGTTTTATTCTAAAAATTATTAACAAGATTCTAGAGATTATAGTATGGGATTAAAATTTCTATTATTGGACTAATTAAGAGCAGTTATATTTTTGAAAAGTTTTGAACAAAGTGCTTATGATTACAAGCACTTTATTATAAACATGTTGCTTTATTCTAAAAATTATTAACAAGATTCTAAAGATTATAGTATGAAATTAAAATTTCTGTTATTGTACTAATTAAAAGCAGTAGTATGTTTTGCAAAATCCTAAGCAAAGTGTTTATGATTACAAACATTTTATTATAAAAATATTGTGTTATGCTAAAAATTATTCACACGATACCAAAAATTATAGTATGAGATTAGAATTTCTGTTATTGGATTAATTAAAAACAATAGTATGTTTTGTAAAGTCTGAGTATTAGTCTTTTGGGAATCTATAGTTTTTGAAATTTGACTTCACAGCTTCAGCACAGTAGTCCCGAAGCATACTTGTGCACATCATTAATTTTCAATTAGTTGTTTTTTGACTAGGTTTGAATTAAACTCGGATTAGGAACGTAAAGTATGTTCAAAAAATTTCTGAAGTATGTTCAAATTTTCATTTCTATAATACCAAAGATTTCCATTATAACGACTTCATCGGATCATCAACTCGCAAGTCATCTTGTTTTTCAACCAGTTTATCTTGTATATACATTCGACAATTCGTGTGTATATATTACAAGCTCCGAAATAAGTGCTACAGTGTGAAATCACGTCTTATGGTCATCGTGTGGATCCTGAAGGCTGCCATAAAAAGAAGGATCACGGTCCTTACAGCTTCATTCAATCATCATCTCGCAAATTATCTTATTTTTAATCAGATTATTTCGTAGGTACATACGTTATATAACAATTCGTATGCCAAAAATATCGTGCAACAAACACTAAAATAAATATCATATCGTGGAATCATGTTTTGTAGCCACTGTGAGGTTACCATAAACGGAAGGATCGCAATCTTAATCGCGTTCAATCGTCATCTCAGAAGTCATCTTATCTTATATCACATGCCTGCGTATAACAATTCAATGTAACCAAAGTGTGTACGTGTAACCAACATTAAAATAACCATTACAGTGTAGTATCACGATCCACAGTCATTATGTACTTCTGCAAGGTACCATAAAGAGAAGTATTCATTAGATTGTCATCTCGTGCATCATCTTGTTTTTAATAAAACTGTTATATGCATACGTATAACAGTTCGTGCCACAAGTATCATATATAATACATATGTGTAATCGATATTAAAATAACCATTACAGTGCAGAATCATGTTCCGTACTCATTGCACATTCCTGTAAAGTTCCATAAATAGGAAGATTGTAAACTTTACAATATTATCAAATTATTATTTCGCAAATTTTCTTATCTTTAATTATATCACTATTACACTAATTCATATAAAAAGTAACAAATACGTGCAACAAACGTTAAAATAACTACTAAAGTGTAGGAGCATGTTCTGTAACCATAGTACAGTCTCACAAGGTACCTGACATCTTCATTAGATCCTTGCCTCTCGAATTCCTCTATCTTTAATCAAATCACTCCATATTTATATATTACAGTAACTCAAATTCCAAATATCCTATAACGAACATTAAAATAAGTATGATGTAGTATCGCAATTTGTAGTCATTGCAAATTCCTGCAGAGTGTCATAAAGAGCCCTAATAATCGTAACATCTTCATTAGATCCTTGCCTCTCGAATTCCTCTATCTTTAACCAAATCCCTACATACCTAGATGATACAATAACTCAAATTCCAAATATCCTATAACGAAGACTAAAATAAGTATGACATAGATTCGCGATTTGTAGTTACTGCAAATTCCTGAAAAGTACCATAAAGAGGTCTAATTATCCTAACATCTTCATTAGATCCTCGTCTCTCAATTCCCCCCACCTTGAATAAAATCCCTACATATCTAGATGATACAATAACTCAAATTCCAAATATCCTACAACGAACTCTGAAATAAGTATGACATAGATTCGCGATTTGTAGTTACTGCAAATTCCTGAAAAGTACCATAAAGAGGTCTAATAATCCTGACATCTTCATTAGATCCTTGCCTCTCGAATTCCTCTATCTTTAATCAAATCACTCCATATTTATATATTACAGTAACTCAAATTCCAAATATCCTATAACGAACATTAAAATAAGTATGATGTAGTATCGCAATTTGTAGTCATTGCAAATTCCTGCAGAGTGTCATAAAGAGCCCTAATAATCGTAACATCTTCATTAGATCCTTGCCTCTCGAATTCCTCTATCTTTAACCAAATCCCTACATACCTAGATGATACAATAACTCAAATTCCAAATATCCTATAACGAAGACTAAAATAAGTATGACATAGATTCGCGATTTGTAGTTACTGCAAATTCCTGAAAAGTACCATAAAGAGGTCTAATAACCCTAACATCTTCATTAGATCCTTGCTAAGCCCTCTATCTTTAACCAAATCCCTACATACCTAAATGATACAATAACCCGCGTTCCAAATATCCTACAACAAACTCTGAAATAAGTATGACATAGAATCACGATTCGTAGTCATTGCAAATTCCCGTAGAATGCCATAAAGAGGCCTGACAATGCTTCGCTACTCTCCATACCTTCAATGAAATCACTCCATACCTACATAATACAATAACTCGCGTTCCAAATATCCTACAACGAACACTAACGCATCCCATTACGAAATCGCCTGTAAACAGTCGTCTCGTGGTCGTTGCACACAGCAACGTGCGAAGCGCCATAACGAGAAGGACTGCGATCCTAACGGCTTCATCGGCTCGTCACCTCGCAAGTCATCCTATTTTTAAACCGGCCCCGTCTCTCCCGCGCTCGCTTACGTATGCATGTAACCTACGTGTAACACGGAAAGTGTCCCGATCTGGGCCAGTCCTCGCCACCCCACCTTGTCCCCGGTAAATCCGGCGGCACGCATCAACCGATCTCCTCCGACGGGCCCCTCCCCCGTCGCCGATCCTGCCCCCATGTGCGACGCTCCATCTCCCTCGAGGTTCTACCTACTCTGCCGCGCGCTTCCAGAGATCGGTAGGGTTTACTAAGAGGCCACGAATCCTCCGAAGGTTCAGTGCGGAACGCGCTCTCGAACTCGAAGGATCCTTCGCCTCCTTCGATCTCCCACTCGCTTTACGGACGGGACCGAACAACGGGAAGAGAGACAGACACACAAAGAGAGAAGTTTTTCTTACGGAACTTACCACGAGAAACGAAACAGCTTCTTGAACGAGCTGTGTCGATCGCTGAACACGGGGAACACGCACGTCGATCCTCTTCCCCTTTGGATCCTCCATGAACGCCGATCTTGGCGTTGATCGTGTGGACCCAGAGCAGTCGCGCGGCTGATCCGACGGATCTTGGACGGTGCTGAACGGAACGGAGGATAAAGATCGCACGGGATGATCGAGAGGACGTGTTTGGCGGTCCTTCTTGGACTGCTGGGCCTCGCTTGCGGCTTGCGTAAGTTTTACTTCGTGTGATCGTCTTTGGGGACGGGTTTTCGTTCGCCTGTATCGTAATCTTGGTTGGGGCACGAGAGAATAAATGGTATGCATGGTGTTTTTTAGTTGACACAGTGTTTAGTGGTGGACAGGCATGGCTAACGTGTAGGGTTACTGAATAGATCGCGAGGCAAGAGGTTATGGGGGTTGTTCTTGAGAGGGTAGAAGAATGTATGGTGATTTTTAGGTATTAATCGAAAAACGTACATTGTTGCGATAATTAATTTTTTTCATACAAGACTAGACTGTTATCATTGAGAAAATGTCTAAGATAAATTTCTTTTTGTTTTATTTGCATTCAGGTAAAAAAAAAAAGTGATATGCTTAGGCTACGTGGCTACACGAATATTTTGATCTAGAATTATTGAGAATTATTGAAAATGAATCAGAATGGGCATTGAATGAAAATTGGAAATTTTTTTTTTTATAGAAAACGATTGCTTCGTTTGTGATATAAATATTTCTGGAAGAAAGTTATTTTTATAGCTTTGTTTTTCAATTAATTTCTCGTATTGACGCATATGTCAGTCAGGGTTAAATAATTTATCGCTTAGGTATTACACAGGTAGATAATGTTGTAGCATTTATGAATGATTAGATCTTAATGGGCACAGCTTATGTTGCACACATTTCAGCTATAATCTCTGCAACAAGTGTGATTGAATACGAGTTAAAGGAGTTAACCTTCTTGGACAATCGAGAATTTTTTATTGTTGAATGAAAAAATTCGATCATTTTTCATTCGTTAAATTTAATTCGAATTTTTGTATTAATTGTTATACTCGAAGCAATAGAGTACACGTATTATACGTTCCTTTCGAGTTTAAGTGCTGCTATTAGTGGTTATGAATGAGAGTAATGAATGGAGAGCGGCTAATGAAGTATACTTGAAGTTTACTCTACTCTACACACGCAACTCGTATTTCGTACCATTTATAGTAACAAGATGCTTGTGAATTTTCACCTGATAGAATTAATTACTCTGAATTATTTTAAATGTCTTCACATAAAATTTAATTTACTATTAATGTACACTAATACAGTAAAAAGCTTCTGACTATTTTTCCTATTTTTAAAAGTATTGTTTAACACAGCAGAATATTATTTTTTTTTTTTTTACAATGTGTTACTCTCTGTTGTAATTCCAATTATTGACAAATGAAACCATCTTCAAAAATTTCCAAATGTAAAATACATTAAAAAATATTAAATAGTATTGGAGCTAACGTATATTAAAATATATTTAATTGAGATAAATAATGCTGAAATTTATAAATGTAATTATTTACTACTTTGTATTCGAAAATTTATGAAATTAGGATTTCTTAAACACTAAGTGTTGCCTTTGACTGTAAACGGTTAATAATATACAAGTCAGTAACAAATACTTAATTAGTCAGAAACTTTTCATCAACACTACGCATTATACTGCTGTATAATTTATGTATAATAACCTTTTACCATTTCTTCAAATTTCAAGAAGAAATCTAATTCTCGTAAAATTATATCTTACTGTTCATTCCCCTTACCTATCTTAAATCTATAATTCTCGAAAGCAAAATTATATTCTATTCATTCCAAGAAACATGAGTTACTTAAACAAAATTCCAAGTATCTATAATTTGGCCCTTGTGCCATTTCTTCGTATCATAAAAAGAATCCAATTCTCCTCAAAATCTTATCATTCATTCATCTCACCTACCTCAATCCTTCAATTTTCAGAAGCAAAGTTAAATAATTCTAACCATTCCAAGAAAAACACAAATTAATTACAAAAAATTACAAGTATTTATATTTTGGCCCTTCTGTCATTTTTTCGTATCGCAAAATAGAATCAAATTCTCCTAAAAATCTTACCTACCATAATCCTTCAATTTTCAGAAGCAAAGTTAAATAATTCTATTCACTCCAAGAAACATAAATTACAAAAAATTCCAAATATTTATAATTTGGCCCTTTTGCCATTTCTTCGTATCGCAAAAAACAAACCAATTCTCCTAAAAATCTTACCTGCCATAATCCTTCAATTTTCAAAAGTAATTTTAAATAATTCTATTCACTCCAAGAAACATAAATTACAAAAAATTCCAAATATTTATAATTTGGCCCTTTTGCCATTTCTTCGTATCGCAAAAAACAAACCAATTCTCCTAAAAATCTTACCTGCCATAATCCTTCAATTTTCAAAAGTAATTTTAAATAATTCTATTCACTCCAAGAAACATAAATTACAAAAAATTCCAAATATTTATAATTTGGCCCTTTTGCCATTTTTTCGTATCGCAAAAAACAAACCAATTCTCCTAAAAATCTTACCGTTCCCTCATCTCACCTGTCTCCGTCCTTAAAAGCAAAGTTGAATAATTCTATCCACTCCAAGAAATATGAGTTACTTACAAATCATTCCAAGTATTTATAATTTTGCCCTTTTGCCATTTCTTCGTATCGCAAAAAAACAAACCAATTCCCTCATCTCACCTGTCTCCGTCCTTAAAAGCAAAGTTGAATAATTCTATCCACTCCAAGAAATATGAGTTACTTACAAATCATTCCAAGTATTTATAATTTTGCCCTTTTGCCATTTCTTCGTATCGCAAAAAAACAAACCAATTCTCCTGAAAACCTTACCGTTCCCTCATCTCACCTGCCTCAGTCCTTAAAAGCAAAGTTGAATAATTCTAACCGTTTCAAGAAAAACATGAATTAATTACAAACCACTGCAAGCATTGTGTCGAAACCTTGTGTCGGTACCACCCGGCATTCAAACAATTTCTTACACCTGCCAGGCAACAGGTCACCGTTAATCTGCCCCTTAATTGAAACGAAAGCCGTGTAAGCACCATAATCGCGGGACGCCCATCCTTTTCATCTCGTTTCGAGATCGCTCCTCGTATCGGGAACGCGTTGTCCTCTAAGGTTAGGTTGCGCCATCGGCAATTGGAGCAACACGGTTCCGTACAAGGACGAGACTCGCCGGTTTTGCACGAGCGAACCCGGTCGATCTTCACCCGTGGCACGTGCAACGTGGTCTACGGGGAACAGATTCCACGGATGGGCGGCGCATCTGTTCCCCTATCTCGAACGGGATCGGTAAACAGACTTTCGTTTTCGAGGGAGCACGCGATTTGAGAAAATAAAACCGATCCGCCGACACTTTCTCCGTTCAAGGCCGAGGCGGCGGCCATTGTTAGGCAACGAGTTTAATATAAATCGCGATCTTTCACTGATATCGATCGATCGGATGATGCGTAACGCCGTAGATAGGTGTACAAATTTTACGGAGCTGTTTTGAAAGTCGGCTGATCGTTGATCGGTACTGGCGAGTAAGGAAACCGCAGAATTGATAAGAGAAGCATCTCACTTCCGTTTTGGATTATTGAGATTTGTGGAAAGCAAGGGTATTATCAATGGCTCCGATTTTTTAAAAAAATTTCGATGTCTCGAACTTTGATAAATATATTCAAAATACTATTTTTAAAAATAAATATTTCTTTGATATTCTTCGGTCTTTTAAATTTGATAATTTTTATAAATTTCACGGATGCAAATTAATTGTAAATTATTCAATTCTGTAAAAACAACAATTTCACTTATTTCTATGCGTGAAAGTGATACATCAAGAATAATTTGATTTCTCAAGAATCGGTACACTAAAATTCAGTAAAATGTCGAAGATAAAAGATTATAGTAAAAATGATGTTTGTAGTATCGGTAAATCGATTTCTCAAAAATTAGCACATCAAAGCCAGGTACCTTTCACTAATAATCAAATCTGTACGAAATAGATGCGCAGAGCAAAAATTGTGATAGAAAATCGCAACTTTGCAACCTCCCACGTCTCTTCAGTAGCATTTCCTGAACGGAGTTCAACGAGTCCGTTTCTAAGTTTAGCCGATCGACGCTTTCCTCGAGTTTCCTTTCGCTCTTCACTTTCGCGAAAAATCTGTAATGCTCAAAGATTGACGAAAGCGAGGTTTGAGTATGAAACGCGAAATTTATTAACACTAAAACCACCAAAATGGTAGTCTAAGTGACCACCTCGTAATTTATGGTAACTTTAAAACAATTTTTAAAAATGGTACTTTTATAAATTCACTATGGTACAATTTTTAAAATTTGCTACGATTTTCTGCGAAAGATATAAATAAAAATTTGCTCCTTATACATTCCTCATGCATTTTTTTACATAATATTCAATTTGATTTCTTCGATGCGAATACATAAGTACACTTTAACCCTGCTGCAGTGTTCCCATTGGGACATTTTTGTTTCAAACGTGTTTCCATTTCACTGAAAAATTCTCATGAATTTTAAGAGATAAGTAAAAAAACTATTTCCAGTAGTCTGCTCTATGCTTTCAATTTTATGTTGAAATTCTTATTTATCAAAAAATTACAATCTAAAAATTCTCATAAACTTTAAGAGATAGGTAAAAGAACTATTTCCAATAGTCTACTCTATCCTTTCAATTTTATGTTGAAATTTCTATTTATCAAAAAGTTACAATACTTGAAGTTTGTAATTTTTCAAAAAGTTACAATACTTGAAGTTTCTAATCTTTCAAAAAGTTACCATATTTGAAGTTTGTAATTTTTCAAAAAGTTACCATATTTGAAGTTTGTAATTTTTCAAACAGTTACAATCTGAAAAATCTCATAAACTTTAAGACATAGGTAAAAGAACTATTTTCAGTAGTTTGCTCTATCCTTTCAATTTTATGTTGAAATTTCTATCTATCAAAAAGTTACAATCTGAGAAATCCCATAAACTTTAAAAGATAGGTAAAAATACTATTTCCAATAGTTTGCTCTATCCTTTCAATTTTGTTGAAGTTTCTATTTATCAAAAAGTTACCATATTTGAAGTTTCTATTTGTCAAAAAGTTACCATATTTGAAGTGTCTATTTATTAAAAAGTTACAATTTGAAAAATCCCATAAACTTTAAAAAATAGATAAAAATACTATTTTCAATAGTCTGTTCCATCTTTTCAATTTTATGTTAAAATTTCTATTTATCAAAAAGGTACCATTTTTCCACTGATTCAAATTTCTTTGTAATGAAATTAAAGAACGACTGATTACAACAAAATTAATGAAACGAAACAGGGTTAATTGTCGATAGCTCAAAGTGTTAACGAGAAACGGTAATCGACCGGTTGTTTTCTCGTGCAGAGCAAGCAGATCCTCCGCGTGACTCTTCTTTTTCTTGCCTGGCGCGCTCGCAAGGCTATGTAAACGACTATTATAGCAACGGTTGCACGTCGTGCGCGAAGGATGATGTCAACGGCAACGTTCAATCAATGTGCGATGCACAACAAACGGAACTGCTTCGAACCTACTAATTTTTGGTTCGTTCCACTTGTCCTTCTTCTCTCCCACGGCCACGGAAAATTACAGTTCGGTACCGTTATTTTTAGTTCGTCCTGTCGGACGCGTAAGTCACCTCGAGGTGGATAAGCGGTCAAGCGAAGCGTTGCTTTTGTGCACCGTCGTTACTTCGTTAGCATAATTTTACAGTTTGTCTGACGGTGGTCTAGCGTTTGGCGCAAAGAAAATTTATGTCCATTAATCAAGCTTTACCTACTTCTGACCTTTTTCTTTCTTCTAACAGTTGCTCTTTTGCAACTTTGTACAGCGCGGATTGGTATTAATTGTTTTCAATTGAATTCGTTCCTAGACGTTGGATACAGTAGGAAATTGTATTCCTGTTCTACGAAATTCGTGGCAATAGAGATTACTAATATGGAAAAGTGTCTAAAACAGTTTAAAAAAAAAACGGTAAAATTCCCTCAAAATAACATAAATATTATTTTTGTGAAGTAACATCGAAGTTAAATAAATCAATGAAGAAAATAAAATAAATAAATTATTGGAAATATTATTTTCAGTTAATTAACATTATCTCTATCCCTATTTTCAAAACATTTTTATACTAGGAATATAATTCCTTTGATCTTCTTTCCAAGGTACCTTTTTTCGTATTCATAAAAATCACCATGTCTAAATAAATAAATAAAATAAATAAATTATTGTAAATATTATTTTCATTTAATTAACATTATCTTTATCCCTATTTTCAAAACATTTTTATACTATAAATATAGTTTCTTTGATTTCCTTTCCAAGGTGCCATTCTTCGTGTTCATAAAATTCACTATGTCTAAATATCGCATTATTGCGTAACATCGAATTTTTTATTCTTTTCAGAATGCCCGAAACAAAAAATATCACCAGGCAGAGAGGTGGTTTGCTACACTTCCGTTTCCGACGTCGATCAGTTAACGGAGGCTGTGTGCAAGTGCACCACTCTTGTGCAACAAGGCCACGACGTGCGAAATGTCACGGTTTCCGGTAAGTCCGGCGCATATTTCATCCGGTATGATTGTCAATAATAATCGTATGCAGCCAGAGGCTGATAAAACAATCGTTGCCTCGAAAGACACACAGATCCCTCGGTTCCCGATAATCGCTGCGATCGAAGTTAGCCGATTATGTCAGACGAAACGTGTTGAGATAATAGCGTTGGCGTATCCGGAAAACGATGAGGCAGATTCCTGGAAGTGAATCTTTTTAAAAAAGTTCGATCGAGTGATAATTTAGCGATTGACACCGACGTGTATTTTTAAAATAAACCTCCTCTTTTTATTCCTATCGAATGGAAAAATTGTATGCACGGAGAATCGTGATAATGATGATGGCGATGGTAATTATGTGCTTTAATTTCTAACGATATGGTACTTCTAAACGGAGGCAACATCCGTTAATTGAAAAAACAAGGATTAAATTGCGTTAATGAAAGGGAGATTACTTTTAACGAGGAATAATTAGTTTCACTTCTTTGCTTTAAAAAATCATTGCATTCCGAAATTTATCGTTTTTATGCATTTTCAATTTTGGGTAGATTCTGTAAAAATTATCGTAGATCAATTAAAGTTGAACCTTCTTTCTTATATTCTTTAATGGATCTCTCAAAAACATTATTTAATTAATACTTTATAAAAATTATTATGTTTTATAATAGACCATAGTAAAAAATTAATACTTAAAAAATTGTTTAAGAATTAATAAGAAATTAATATTCAAAAAATTGTTTATGAATTAATAAGAAATTAATATTTAAAAAGTTGTTTAAGAATTAATAAGAAATTAATATTTAAAAAGTTGTTTAAGAATTAATAAGAAATTAATATTTAAAAAGTTGTTTAAGAATTAATAAGAAATTAATATTCAAAAAATTGTTTATGAATTAATAAGAAATTAATATTTAAAAAGTTGTTTAAGAATTAATATGAAATCAATACTTAAAAAATTGTTTAAGAATTAATAATAAATTAATACCCAGACAAATAACCTTAGAAGATTAACATTTAAATCGTGTTTCCTAAAAAGCTAACCTTTTTCTTAATGTGAACTGAAATCTTTTTATTTTCTCAGACAAACTTCGGAAATAGCATTTTAACAACTTGTTTTACATTTTTCGAAGATATTTTTGGAAGACTATTTAACATTTGTCAACCATAATATTTCCTACAATCTGTCATTCCTTTTATTAACTGTTTAGCGTTGCATAATTCGTGCGATTAAATGTTTCTTTTTTTCACGATTGCATAAACGCAGCATCCATAGAGGTGCAGCTGCATCCTTGCACTGGCAACAGGATATCGAAATCCAACTACAACGGACGTATATTCTTACGGTCGGCGATATTGTCGGCGTTGAGAAATCGATTATCGGTTTCCGTCATCAAAACTTCTGGCCACGCATGATTTATAACGATTACGTCTGATTAACGCACATTAGTCGTATAACTCGATGCTAATGATGAAGTAACTGAAATTTGTTACATTGTTCACCGTTGCCGTTACACGTCACTCTACAATTATCGAAGCTAACAGTTTTTTTCCGGTTTCTTCGCGATTCTTAAAAATAATCGTTGCATAATTATACTCGCGTCAATCGTTTTTGGCGAACATCGCTATCTTTATCGCCGTGATTGATAGTCGGTTGTCGTCCGTTTGATGAATGATGTCATACGTGTTCATTCATGTTTTAACACTGGTTACCACCAATTGCCTGCTATGATCGTGAAATATCTGAAAATAAACCTAATTCGTGCAACGGACGTGTAATTTTTGTGATTGATGGAAGTGTACAATGAACACTGTTGATGATGATCTTTGACGTGTAGTTATTGTTAGAAGTTTAAACGCAAAGCTAATTTTTCCATAAGAAGTTAAAATAAGCAACTATTTAAATACTTATGTGGCAATTATGAAATATTTGGAAGTAAACTTAATTCTTTCATAAAATGCATAATTTCTGTAACAGATAATTCTTATAGTAAATGAAAGCAAGTAACTAATTTATAATAATAATTATAGGTATATAGCATTTATCAAATATTTGGAATTAAATTTAATTCTTTCATAAAATGCATAATTTCTGCAACAGATAATTTTTATAGCAAATGAAAGCAAGTAACTAATTTATAATAATAAGTATAGGTATATAGCAGTTGTGAAATATTTGGAGTTAAATTTAATTCTTCCATAAAATGCATAATTTCTGCAGTAGATAATTTTTATAGCAAATGAAAGCAAGTAACTAATTTATAATAATAATTATATGTATATAGCAATTATCAAATATTTGGAATTAAATTTAATTTTTCCATAAAATGTATAATTTCTGCAACAGATAATTTTTATAGCAAATGAAAGCAAGTAACTAATTTATAATAATAAGTATAGGTATATAGCAGTTGTGAAATATTTGGAGTTAAATTTAATTCTTCCATAAAATGCATAATTTCTGCAGTAGATAATTTTTATAGCAAATGAAAGCAAGTAACTAATTTATAATAATAATTATATGTATATAGCAATTATTAAATATTTGGAGTTAAATTTAATTCTTCCATAAAAGACGTAATTTCTGCAACAGATAATTCTTATAGTAAATGAAAGCAAGTAACTAATTTATAGTAATAATATTAGGTATATAGCATTTATCAAATATTTGGAATTAAATTTAATTTTTCCATAAAATGTATAATTTCTGTAACAGATAATTTTTATAGCAAATGAAAGTAAGTAACTAATTTATAGTAATAATTATAGGTATGTGACAATTATGAAATATTTGGAATTAAATTTAATTTTTCCATAAAATGCATAAATTCTACAACAGATAATTCTTATAGCAGATGAAAGCAAGTAACTAATTTATATCAATAATTATAAATATATAGCAATTATCAAATACCCAGAAGTAAACTTCATTTTTTTATAAAATGTATAATTTCGACAGCAGATGAAAGTATTCTACACTTAGACCAAGAGTATTCAAAGGGTTAAATTTAGTTATCTAGAGTTACAATAAAAAGATTAATCGAATTAAAATTGTTGAAAGGATCTCAATCGATAGGAATGGGAAATCGAAGACTTTCCTCGAGCTTAACAAAAGAAATCCGATAGAAAAGATGCGCTTTGTGTCGGAAGTGCTACCGGAATGTATAAAATCAACAGCATAATGTGTCGGTAAAATATTCGCGCGACACAATGGCGCGATGAATATTCATGGGCGAATCGGTAGCGTCGATTCCCAACGTGCAGCAAACACTATATACACTTTCGATTTCTTGTCAAAAGTCGAGACTTTTGAGGCTCTAATATGCCAATTAGTTTGACGTTCAAATCAACGAGTGGAATAAAACGTTGCACAATCTCTAGTGGCTGACAGTTTGCTCTTCTACAGTCCCCTCAAAACGTTCATCAGATGTTGAAACAGTTGCTTAACTCTTTAACTCTTTGGAGTTAGGTGGTTTAAAACTTGTCCCATCTTTTGCTTAACTTTTTATGCATGATGGGACATATTTTAACCTATTTCGAAAAATTACTCGGTCAAACAGTTAAACATTTTAATAATTGAAACGAATGCTTTTTCCATCTTTTTTATATTAAAAAAAATTCTGTGCAAGTTGGGTTTCTATTTTTTTTTAAATCGTGTGCCTCAAAGAGTTAGATAATAAATGATAATCGACGTGAAAGAATCAAAATTTTTTTATTGTGTCGTAGAGCAAATAAAAATTAAACAATTTTCAAGTACGAGTATTTTATAGGTGAATAAAATAATTATACGTGTAATTAAATAATTTTTAGGCAAACTCGAATTTTTATAAGAATAAGTAAAAGAAGGGAGTTTGTTTTAGAGATTCGTTTCATCCCTTAAATTTTACAATTTGCAATTTACTTGGGCAGATTAGGTACATTTTGTAAATTTTTTGCAGATGTGAATTTTTGATAAATCCACAAAGTCTGTAGGCTATTAATAAGAAAAGTGCAGTTTAACAGTAAATTAAATATTTTTAGATGGAAACGTTTGAGTATATGCATATATTTTATCGGTTCTTGTCCATCATGTAATTAAACAACGATACAATCTTTCAATTTCTTAGGTGTATGCAAATATTTTAACGTTTCTTTTAATTTTCTTTCATTTATATGTACTATTAGAATCATAAATTAGCTTCAAATGGTTCATATCAATTTTATAAATGGTAAAAAAGGCAGAAAATTGTTTAAATTTAAAATAATAATATCAGAAAATTAAAAAGAATTACAAAAATTTCCATATGCAGCTAATAATTTGTGGAACTCGCCTAAGAATATTTCCATTAAGTTTTCTATGTTGTATTATGCTACAAAATTGTACTACACTAAATACCATTACTATATTATGTATTACTATTTGATCGTTGAACGGCTTCTATTCTCATCCACGTAGCTTTCTCAATAATCCTAGAATGCTGTCATAAAATCTGCCATAAAGTAGGTAATTGTACAGGGTGTCCAATGGATTTTCATGGTTGAACCTCAATAGCCTGGAACACCTTACTCTAGGAATTTATTAAATACCTTTTTTTATTACACGTCTTTATTTAATTGAAACGCAAACGTTAACTATTCACCAGATTTACTGATTACAAAATTCACATAAAATTATTAAACAGAGAATATACCTATAATTGAATTTGATAAAGAAGATGACAAGTCTGATATTTACTTAATCGTCGCACATAATTTAAATTATTATTACATAACACAATTTTTAAATTGTATGTGCCTAACCATTCCTTCAGTTTTACGAGTCACTGTACACACATCGACACTTTTATTTGCTCTCATGAATGCAACACCCGTGGACACTTGAAGCATCTTCGCCACACTTCATCGAGCAACGCGCATAAAATGAAATCGTTTTTCAATACCTGTTTGTTTCCGACCCCCTCTCGCCAATTCATTTATCTTCGGTGTAACCCGTCCCGCCATAAGTAATAAAGTCAACGCCATTGTTATTAAGCCCGGCGCGTTCGTTCCCATAAATCTTGCGGCGACCTCGGCGAAAATCGAGCCGAATTCTCGTGGTTGCGCAACGCGAAAAACGCCCCGTCGAAACAGGAAAAAAGAGCAAGAGAGAGAAAGAGAGAGTGAGTGAAAGAGAGTGAGAGAGAATGAGTGAATGAGAGTGAGAGGGAGAAAAAAGAGGGAGAGAGAGATAGAAAGGGGGAGAATGAGAGTGAAAGAGAGAGAGTGAGAGAAAGAGTGAGAGAGAGAAAGAGTGAGAGAGAGACAGAAAGAGAGAGAGAGAGTAAGAGAGAGACTGAGAGAGAGATTGAAAGAGAGATAGTGTGTAAGAGAGTAACAGAGCAACTGAGAGTGATAGAAACAGAGATAGAGTAAGAGAGAGACTGAGAGAGAGATTTAAAGAGAGAGAGTAACAAAGAGACTGAGAGAGATAGAAAGAGAGAGAGTAAGAGGGAGACTGAGAGAGAGAGTGAGAGAGATATGAAGAGAGAGGGGGAGAGGGAGAAAGAGAAAGAGAGAGAGAGTGAGAGAGAAAGAGTAAGAGAGATAGAGAGAGATGGAGAGATAGAAAGAGAGAGAGTGTGAGAGTGTGAGAGTGTGAGAGAGGGTAAGAGATAGAAAGAGAAAGGGAGATAGAAAAAGAGAAAGAAAGAAAGAGAAAGAGTGAAGGAGCGGGTGAGAGAGTGAGAGGGAGATAGAAAAAGAGAGAGTAAAGGGGAGTGTATGTGTGTGTGTGAGAGAGAGAGAAAGAGAGAAGAAAAGAAGGCGGAGTCCCGTTTCGAAATTTCACCAAAATCAATTTGTTATGCATAACCTGAGCGGTGGCCGGCTGATGACGGTACGTCACGCGTGAAATTCGATATTTTCGTTCGTGTGCGGAGATCGCGAATCGCGAGATTGGGAACGAGATGTGAGAAGAAAGAAAAAAGTACGAGAAAATAAAAAGGCAAGGAGGGGAAGAAGAGAAAAATTCGAGACCCCGAGTGAAGGGGGGTAGAAGGGACGAAGGTGTCTGCATGGGTCGCGTTTGTGACATAATCGCGCGAAAACGAGCTCTGAAGCCCCGATTCTCCTCTTTTTCTCCTTCGCCGCTGTTTCTCTTGCCATGAATGGTCTCGAGCTCGTCCGCCTCGTTTCGTGGAAAAAACGTCCTTTTCCTTTTTCTACCCCACCCTCCGTCCTTCGCCATTTCTTTTTTCTTTTTTTTCTTTTCTTTTTTCCCGTTTGATAACGAAGGAACCGAAGGAGTCAATTAAAATCGAATGGCAAGGACGAACGACGGAATGGAAACGGGGTTGGGTCCGACTGGGTCTCGTTCGATTTTTCTTTGGGCGGTGCACTAATTGGGCTGGTTGCGTAATTATGGAGAATTATTTTTTTCTTCTCTGACACGGCCGTTTTAAATGCATCTGGTTTCTTATCGTTATTTCGTTCACTCTGCCGTAGGTGTGCTTAAAATGTATTGAGATGTATTCAGGTTGCACACGAGGGTATTTTTGGGACGTTTTATGTGGCAGTCGGGATGAAACACATTGTAGGATATAATAATCACGTAGTTTTTAATTTAATATTAATTATGGTATGATATAGGATGCTACAAGGAGTATTAAATAGTTTGCAATTTTTCACTTCTTCTTTGCTACAATATTTTTATATTAATATTAATTGTATGTTAGTCAAAATTACAATGGTACGGAATATACCAATACAAAGCCATAAAGTAAATGTGTCAAATAAATATACCAATAGAATGTAATAAGGCATACTACTATAGTTTATACAGAATATACATATGCACAGTTTTTATCATAATGATCACAACTGTAGGATATAATAATCATGTAGTGTTTGATTTAATATTAATTATGATATAATATAGGATAATACAAGGAGTATTAAATAGTTTGAAATTTTTTACTTCTTTTTTGCTGCAATATTTTTATATTAATATTAATTGTAAATTAGTCAAAATTGCAATGACATAAAATTTACCAAAACAAAGTAATAAGGCATACTACTACAGTTTATACAAGATATAAATATGCACAAATCTTAAATAATAAAGAACGTTTAATGAAATATTAATTATGATACTGTACAGCATAGTGTAATAATACACTAATGTATTAAATAGTATCTATGCAATTTTTTACTTCTTCCTTGCAGTAACATCTTTTTAACGTAAATTGTATGATAAACAAAAGTACCATGGCACAAAATGTACCAATACAAATTACACTAATAAAGAATATTACTGTAGTTTATATGGGGTGTATATTCAAAAATTTTCATCTCTTGCTAACATGCACTCAATTTTTAATTTAAATTTCCACAAACCTAAATCAAATTTCGTTAAATATTCATATTATTAAATATTTATATTAGAATATAGTCTAAAGGAAGCCAAAATATTTTAATAATAATTAAGTCATAAATAGAATAAAAGATATATATAGAAAATCAGAAATAGAACCGATGGAAATCAATCAAACACTTTTATGAAAAATTTAGGAAGCAATAGGAAGTTTAAAAATAATTAAATAGCAATGATATCTGATTAAATACCGCAAGTGTAGGTAACACGAAAGATCGAAGTGCATTTCATTTACCCAACCGTAAAACTGGAATTATTCCCAAAAAAGGGTGCACTTGTGAGGTGTCCGGATCAGTTTCGAAAAATTAATATTGTTACAGTTTATATGGGGTGTATGCAAAAATTTTTATCCCTTGTTTGCATACACTCAATTTTTAATTTAAATTTCCACAAAACCTAAATTAAATTTCGTTAAACATTTATATTAGAATATAGTCTGAAGGAGGCAAAAACATTTTAATAATAATTAAGTCACAAATAGAATAAAAGATATATATATACAATATCAAAAATAGAACCGATAGAAATCAATAAAACACTTTCCTCCATTACAGTTTCTATTTATGAAAAATTCAGGAAGCAACAAGAAGATTAAAAATAATTAAATAGCAGTGATATCTAATTAAATACCGCAAGTGTAGGTAACACGAAAGATCGAAGTGCTTTCCATTTACCCGACCGTAAAACTGGAATTATTCCCAAAAAAGGGTGCACTTGCGAGGTGTCTGGATCAGTTTCGAAAAATGTCTACGTGTCCGTACCAAATTCGTGCATGGGTGTGGCTAATGAAACGCGAGGACAGTGGCGTTGAAAGTGGTTCTTATAGATGATCCAGATGTAACAAATATCACTTTCCCTCGCACGCAGCTGAATCTTATTTCGCGTGTCAGCGTTCGCCTCTTTTTCTTCTTTTTTTTTTTCGTTTTCGTCACAAGATTTGGCCTTGTTTTTCAACGATAAATCGCTCGAAGAGCGTCGAGAAAGAACAGATTTTTGCGAATCTTTCCTCAAGAACAATAAGCACTTTCACTCGCGTGTAAAATTTATTTCACGGAATGTAACTGCTTGTGCAAGCGTAATTGCTCGTTGAAAAAGATCGCAGGAACGTATCGAAGCACCCCGATCGATCGACTCGTACGAAAATTTTGAGTAAACCAGTTCTCGACTGACCCATTTTTCCACGCGTAATTCGCGTGTAATTTCGACAAAAAAAAACAGGTAATTGAACCCTCGAAAGAATGTCTCCAAACTTTTGCGCAATTCGTTAGTTTCTCCTCTCTTTCTTTGACAGCACTTAAGCGCATTTCACTTTTTATCGTTTTACCTCGGTCACGAAATTTGTTTTTAATCTCCTTAATTTGATATAGCTTTTATTACCTTTTCAACCTGCAAATTAAGCCAACGATGACATTTTTTTTTTAATTAATTATTATCATGAACCCTTAGTTCTTTTAATTTCCTTTATAGTAATTTTGTTAATTTTCTAATTTACTGTTAAGGTATGAAGAATATTGAAATTGTTTTGATAAAATTAATGGAAGGTAATTGATGATTATTTGAAGGTTGATTAAATTTTGCAAAATTGTTTCTATGGTTATAGAGACACTGTATCTCTTTAATTTGCTATAGTTTTTATTATTTTTTTATCCTGCAAATTAAACAAACGTTGACATTTTTGTAAATTTACTTATTATAATAAACCCTTAGTTCTTTTAATTTACTATACAGTAATTTTATTAATTTTCTAATTTGCTAAAATTAATGGAAAGTAATTGATGATTATTTGAAGGTTGATTAAATTTTGCAAAATTGTTTCTATGGTTATAGAGACACTGTATCTCTTTAATTTGCTATAGTTTTTATTATTTTTTTATCCTGCAAATTAAACAAACGTTGACATTTTTGTAAATTTACTTATTATAATAAACCCTTAGTTCTTTTAATTTACTATACAGTAATTTTATTAATTTTCTAATTTGCTAAAATTAATGGAAAGTAATCGATAATTATTCGAAGGTTAATTAAATTTTGCAAAATTGTTTCTATGATTATAGAGACACATTATCTCTTCAATTTGCTATAGCTTTTATTACCTTTTCAACCTGCAAATTAATCAAACGATGAAACTTTTGTAAATTTACTTATTATCAGAAACCCTTAGTTCTTTTAATTTCCTTTACAGTAATTTTGTTAATTTTCTAATTTACTGTTAAGCTATAAAGAATATTGAAATTGCCTTGATAAAATTAATGGAAAGTAATCGACGATTATTCGAAGGTTGATTAAATTTCGCACGATTGTTTCCACTTAGTTATAGAGACATTGTGGTTAGAAGGAGGTTGCTAATAGGAAGCAGTTTATAGTAAAGGCCGCTGACGACGCCAATTACGAAAATACGTGAAAGTACGTGATTAATTGTATGGGGGACAGTGATTTCGTTTCACCTAACAGCATCGTGGCGTGTTGATTGTGCGGCCAGATTGACAATCACGTGGAAAGGAAGCCGGAACTCTGTTGTGAACACTTTTTGCCGGTTAACGTAGCTATCGCGAAATCTGCCCCGCGATTAAGTTACATTTTTAAAGGTACTCGTTCAAGAAACCTGAAAAATTGTAGCGAGGGGACATAAAGAAGCAGGTGAAAGTAAATTTTACAAAAAAAAAGGGAAACAAGGTACAAAGTGTAACACAGAAATTATGAAAAGATACTGAAAAATATTACACCTCCCAGTGAAAATGCTAAAAAAAATATGTCTCTCTATTATAAACAAGGAATAAATAAAAAAAAAAATGAGAATTTAAATCTAAATTTAAATTTAGAATTTAAAAATTAAAATTTAAAATAAATTTAGAATAAATTTCGAATTTAAAAATTAAAATTAAAAATAAATTGATTTAGAATAAATTTAGAATTTAAAAATTAAAATTAAAAATAAATTAATTTAGAATAAATTTAGAATTTAAAAATTAAAATTAAAAATAAATTAATTTAGAATAAATTTAGAATTTAAAAATTAAAATTTAAAATAAATTAATTTAGAATAAATTTAGAATTAAAAAATCTCAGTTTAGTATTAATTTTCACTCTTTAATGCAAGCTATTTACACAGTGAATTAAAATTATTTTCACTTAATGAAATCTGTTAAATTTATTTTTCTTTTTAATAATATTAATTTACCTTAATTTTTAGCTACATTTATTTTATATAAAATTTCTACCTCATTATGTTACTATTATCGTGTTTTACATTAATGGGTCATTTCCCATATAAATAAACAAATAAATAAATAAGACAATTTTTATTTAGTTGTACTTCTTTTGGACACAGAAACAGAATTTACTTTTACCTTAAGGTAATCGTTTCCTCAATTTCACGTGCCCTCGTATTTTCCAGAATTCGTGGACTTCCGGAAATCATTGAAGCAGATCATTCCCACCCTCCAGTTCGTGATTTCCGTGAACGACTATGGAAAAGCGCTCAGGACTTCCGGCACGGTCCGGCAAGAGATCACCGCTCGTCTGATGGGCGTTTTGAAAGAGGCAATTCTCATTTCTATCCTTCATCTCGGTGAAAATTGTCGAGTATTACTGATCGAACGACGTTCGTCGATTTCTGCAGGTTGATGGGGTCGAATTGAACATGACCGCGGGCTCGAAGGAACGTTTGGTGCACTTCGTGAAAGGGTTAAAGGACGAGCTGGTGAGGAAATCGTACGACAAGAGGATCTTCTTGGTTCTGCCCACGAAATCGGAGGATCTGGCGAAACAATTCGATCTTAAAGAGCTGTCCAAGTAAGAACTTCTTCAATCCTACTTTATAAATTCAGTAAATGCTGCTAAATGTTTTAAAGGGATGATGTCAAATGTAAGAAACTGCATTTTTTTGTTAAATTATGTACTGTTAACTATTTGAGTAAAAAAAGGATGAATCTTTATATTTTATTGAAATGTAAAATTGTTTATAATTGTAGGGTTAACTTTGCAATTAAATTAAGAGCCTCAGATGGGATATTTTAACTAAACAAAAAATATTCATGATTATCTGTTTGTAATTAGTGATTGCATTATTAAATCTAGATAGTTTATAAGTTTCAATATTCCTCTAAGTGATAGCAATATTAAATTTTCTATCATTCCCCTTTCAATTTTCTGAATTATTATTTAAGAAACTATTCGTTGTCTATCCATAAAAATTAAAAAGGGTCGAAAAAAAAATGAATTAATAAGAAAGAGCACGATAAATAAAATTCGTACTCTATACTAATTAATAAATAGCGTTTTACCATAATGACGATAAAAATAAGTATACGAACAATATTTGCATACCATAAAACTATGCTTTGCATTCTTCTATCACCTTAAACTTTTGTCTGCTATTGTATGTGCCAGTGATTCTGAAGGCGATCTAAGTCAAAGATTTCTTTTTTTCTAAAACTTGTAGTACCCATTTTTTATTTTGATAATTTGACTCATTTCCATACGGAGCGATGAATGAAATAACTGTTTTAACTTTCGTCTTAGATCACTTTCCATGATCGATTGAGTTCACCCAAAATTTGTAATATTCTATTTTTCTTTTTGATAATTTGACTCATTTCCATATGGTACGATGAATGAAATAACTTTTTCAACTTTCGTCTTAGATCACTTTCCATAATCGATTGACTTCACCCAAAATTTGTAATATTCTATTTTTCTTTTTGATAATTTGACTCATTTCCATATGGCACGATGAATGAAATAACTTTTTTAACTTTCGTCTTAGATCACTTTCCATAATCGATTGACTTCACCCAAAATTTGTAATATTCTATTTTTCTTTTTGATAATTTGACTCATTTCCATATGGCACGATGAATGAAATAACTTTATTAACTTTCGTCTTAGATCACTTTCACAATCGATTGACTTCACCCAAAATTTGTAATATTCTATTTTTCTTTTTGATAATTTGACTCATTTCCATATGGCACGATGAATGAAATAACTTTTTTAACTTTCGTCTTAGATCACTTTCCATAATCGATTGAGTTCACCCAAAAAGTATTCTATTTTTCTTTTTGATAATTTGACTCATTTCCATATGGCACGATGAATGATCACTTTCCACTTTCATGATCGATTGACTTCACCCAAAATTTGTAGTATTCTATTTTTTTTTTTGATAATTTGACTCATTTCCATATGGCACGATAAATGAAATAACTTTAACTTTCGTCTTAGATCACTTTCCATAATCGATTGACTTCACCCAAAATTTGTAGTTTCTGATAATTTGACTCATTTCCATATGGCACGATGAATGAAATAACTTTTTTAAACTTTCGTCTTAGATCACTTTCCATGATCGATTGACTTCACCCAAAATTTGTAGTATTCTATTTTTTTTTTTTGATATTTGACTCATTTCCATATGGCACGATAAATGAAATAACTTTATTAACTTTCGTCTTAGATCACTTTCCATAATCGATTGACTTCACCCAAAATTTGTAGTATTCTGTTTTTCTTTTTGATAATTTGACTCATTTCCATATGGCACGATGAATGAAATAACTTTATTAACTTTCGTCTTAGATCACTTTCCATAATCGATTGACTTCACCCAAAATTTGTAGTATTCTGTTTTTCTTTTTGATAATTTGACTCTCCATATGGCACGATGAATGAAATAACTTTATTAACTTTCGTCTTAGATCACTTTCCATGATCGATTGAGTTCACCCAAAATTTGTAATATTCTATTTTTCTTTTTGATAATTTGACTCATTTCCATATGGCACGATGAATGAAATAACTTTTTTAACTTTCGTCTTAGATCACTTTCCATAATCGATTGAGTTCACCCAATAACAAGCACACACGACCGAATGAACACAATGGATCCTCGATTCACGAGGTGTGTCCCATTCTAAACCCCATGTATGGACATACAGTCGTAAAAGGGTTAAATTTCCAGCAAGTCTCCTTCGAAAAGCTGCTTTACACCAGACCCAAGCCAGACTCGTTCCGCGAATCCGTGGTGGTTGCGCGTAGCTTCATGAATTAACGATCGGCGGATCAAGTGAAAACGAATCCAATAAAAGCTTCTCCGTCCATGTTCGGCTGTGTCTGCCTAACCTTGTGCCAGTTGTCGATCGTTAAGCGCGCGAGGAATGCCGCGACAAGTCGATGCACCATTTGATCGAGCGATTGTCCGCGGATTTTCACGCGCCTTACGATTAGCTGGATCATCCATGGATCAGTCGTTGCACCGTCGTACGGTACTTCTTCTTTCCCCCCCCCCTTTTTTTTCTTTTCTTTCATTGAATATGGATGAGGGATCGGGTGCAAGGAACGCGCCGCCAGCGAATGCGAATGAGATCGACGACGACAACGAAAGTCGTCACGTTGTTACGACTGAGGCTTCGACTGGGTAATAACCTTTCTTTTGTACCCAAGCCGCTGTTGTTGCGTTAACTGGACACAGATGTGCGGTTGTCAGTGATTCATTTTTGTAGGAAATGATGGCTGTAGGAAATGTAGAAAGTTTCACAGAAAATATAATAGAAAGGGGAGGAAAAATTTAATGGATCTTGTTTGTGATAGAAAATTAAATAGAGGGTTAATATTAATAGATTAATTTAAAATGTTAGAGCATTGAGCTTTTTTAAGAGGAATTTCAATATTTTTCTCGTGATTGGAAGTTTTTGGACATTTTCTTAATTTTTCTACTATACTAATTTTTAAGGAAATTGTAAGTTTAAGGACATTTTCTTAATTTTTTAAGATATAATAGAATATTCAAAGGTCCATTCATTTTTTTCTGTTTACAAAAATCCCAAGGATTCTTTCAATATAATGCTTTTTTCATTGTAAGTTGAAGTATTCTATGTGACATTTTCTTAATTTTTCAAAGAATATTCAAGGAATATTCAAAGATCCACTCATATTTTACCTTTAATAAAAATTCCAAGGATTCTTTCAATATAATGCTGTTTTCATTGTAAATTAAAATATTCAGTATGACATTTTCTTAATTTTTTAAAATATACTGGAATATTCAAAGATCCACTCATTTTTTTCCTTTTATGAAAGTTCTAAGGATTCTTCCAATATAATGCTGTTTTTATTGTAAGTTAAAATGTTGAATGTAGTATTTTCTTAGTTTTTTAAAATATACTGGAATATTCAAATGTCCACTCATTTCTGTCCACTGATGAAAATTCTAAGGATTCTTTCAATATAATACTCTTTTCATTGTAAATTAAAATATTCAATGTGGCATTTTCTTAATTTTTTAAAATATACTGGAATATTCAAAGATCCACTCATTTTTTTCGCATTTATGAAAATTCTAAGGATTCTTCCAATATAATGCTGTTTTTATTGTAAGTTAAAATATCGAATGTAGTATTTTCTTAGTTTTTTGAGATATACTGGAATATTCAAAGATCCACTCATTTTTTTCCTTTCATGAAAATTCCAAGGATTCTTTCAATATAATACTCTTTTCATTGTAAATTAAAATATTATATGTGAAATTTTTTCGTTTTTTAAGATGTACTGAAATATTCCACTCATTTTTTTTCCTTTCATGAAAATTCCAAGGATCCCACAGGAATTTGGAAACAGTTTAATACAATTTTCCTAACTGCTTTTCAAGCGGTATCACCAATTTAAAGAAATCAAGCTTCAGTTTCCTTGGACAATTTCGAAATGCCAGATATTCGTGACGATGCTAAATCTCTTCGAATAACTGCAGCACGTAAAGGTTGCACAAAAATCCGTTGTTCCTCTACGAGCACCGAAGAACAATAGCGAGATGATGACTGTGTAGAATGCCAAACGGAATTAAAAAATTGACCTTAGATTAGAGCCTGGTCCTAAGTGAGTCAAGACTAAATTCTACGCAACCAGGCCGGCGATTCGCATTGTACAACGATCGTACACAAACGTTCCGTTGAATATGGATGGGCTTAGGGTACTCCAGGCGGTTCTTGAAATATGAATGAGACTATTCTCAATAAGAGCTCGGCAACAACACCTTCAGGCGACCATAATCACCTTTGCGAGACGTGCAACACGTTTCTCCGGATGATCGCACGTTCTCTAAACGCCAACGAGGTGTTACATGTATTTTCAGAAATGATTCATGCAATTCAATAAATCGAGCCACGACTATTTCTTTTTTTCTTCTGTATCCGTAAACGTGCGTTTACGCAAATTCCAGTGTTATGCAAAACGCGTGACTGCGTATTTTCCCAGTTATGGATACACAAGTCTTAGATATGGTCAGGTTAAGTTGGGACCCAAAACTATCGAATATTTGAATTTTCAGGACACTCAAAGCTGAAATCGGGTCCCAAAAAGTTCAGGTGCTCCAGATTAAGGAGAAAATCAGATCAAAGAGACCTATAAAATTTATTTATTACGACAAATATTTATTAAGATTCGCCTATATTAAACGTCATTTAGTTTAATTAAGTGATACATTAAAATGTATACTATGGTTATTTAACCTCTGAGTCTGAACTAATTAATAATAAACTGATTAAAGTCAGAAAATTTGCCAAACTATCATTTGATAGCTAACAGTCACCTCTCGAGCCCAAAGGGTTAATGGAACTAATCAATTTCCAAATCCCTCAATTATGAATGAATTATGAAATGAATTGAATGAAATGGATTATGAAATGAAAACTACAACAAAAAATCGAGAAACCTGAATTTTTTGAGAACTTTGTAATTTTTAGGAATCCCTTTAATTTCGAAAGTTTCGACATTTTTGAGAATCCGAACCGATCCAACACGATGTCTTCCCAATCATTGAGTTTCTGATATTCTTTGAGAACCCTGTAACTTTTAGGAATCCTATTAATTTTGGGAATTTCGAAATTTTTGACAACTTAAACTAATCCAATACGATGTCATCCCAATCATTGAATTTCCGATTTTCTTTGAGAACCCTGTAACTTTTAGGAATCCCATTAATTTTAGGAATCTCGAAATTTTTGAGAACTCGAACCGATCCAATACGATGTCATCCCAATCATTGAGTTTCCGATTTTGTTTGAGAACCCTGTAACTTTTAGCAATCTCATTAATTTTAGGAATCTCGAAATTTTTGAGAATTTAAATCGATCCAATACGATGTCTTCCCAATCATTGAGTTTCCGATTTTCTTTGAGAACCCTGTAACTTTTAGGAATTTCGAAATTTTTGAGAACCCGAACCGATCCAACACGATGTCATCCCAATCATTGAGTTTCCGATATTCTTTGAGAACCCTGTAACTTTTAGGAATCCCTTTAATTTCGAAACTCTCGAAATTTTTGAGAACTTAAACTAATCCAACACGATGTCTTCCCAATCATTGAGTTTCCGATTTTCTTTGAGAACCCTATAACTTTTAGGAATCCCATTAATTTTAAGAATCTCGAAATTTTTGAGAACTTAAACTAATCCAATACGATGTCTTCCCAATCATCGAGTTTCCGATTTTCTCAGGATCTCGCACACTTTTACAAATCACGTATCCCTGTGCTTGCTTGCAGGTACGTGGATCTGTTCACGGTCTCGACGCACTATCTGGTGGAGGATGACGGGGCCTACCGGACGTTTCATCCGTCGCGACTGATGGGCCTGTTCGACATGTACAACGCGGACAGCCTGATCGACCTGATCACCGGATTGGGCGCGCCTAAGAGGAAGATCCTGGTCTCGGTGCCGGCGAACGCTTACAGGTTCACGCTGAAGGACCAGGACGACAATGCGCCAAGGGCGGCCACTGAGGAGATGCAGCCGGTTGTCATTGATCAGAAACAGGTGTGAAAACAACGCGATTTACTGAGATTTGTAGTGATTATGTTAATTATCCCTCGCGTGTATAACAAAATACTAATAGTTATTGGATAACTAGGGATTCTATCCTTTTTTTATATGGATATGTAAGAAAAATTGAGAACAGTATTGATAGAAGTTAGAAAATTTGCGTGCGTAACTCATAACTCATAATTTTTTATTTGCATACTCTGTTTTTCTTCTTTCTTCCATTGTAACAAAGGGTTTATTTCGTTGAGATAAATAAATAAATAAATAAATAAAATGGGGTTGACAGAAATAGTGACATTGTTACGGATTGAAAAAATATTTTTGAATTCCTTAATAGTGAACACTCCTTCATTTCTGATCTTTTAATACCTTTATAGTATTTCTGCTTGTAACAATTAATTAAATTCTTGATCACTATAAATGCGACTTAGTATTATTTTACGATTCACATCAAATCGCATTAATCGAGACGTGTAACTCATAACTCATAATTTTTTGTTTTCTTTTTTTGCGTACTCTGCTCTTTTTCTTCCTTCTATTGTAACAAAGGGTTTATTCTATTGAGATAAATAAATAAATGAATAAGTAAATAAAATGGGGTTGACAGAAACAGTGACATTGTTACGGATTGAAAAAATATTTTTGAATTCTTTAAGAGTGAACATTTCTTCGTTTCTTATCTTTAGATACAGCTGTAGTATTTCTGCTTGTAACAATTAATTAAATTCTTGATCGCTATAAATGCGACTTAGTATTATTTTACGATTCGCATTAAGCCGCATTAATCGAGACCTACTTTCATATTTGTATAAGTACGATAGATAACTGCTAATTTGTAATTATAATTCGTTGTACTCGGATATCCGGCGGTTTCGTTTGTAGGTATAAATAAGTTTAGAAAACTTGCAATTATAAGTACTTAGGATACGAATTGCAGTCTTTTAGCAGAAAAATAGGAAAGACTAAACAAATCAGGTCGAAGTAAATCCGAAGTAAATCAAAGAATACAGTGTTCATAATTTTCTATCAAGCAGTGCTCCATGTAATTCTTAACAATAGAAAGATTGAAGTCGAATTTTTGCATATATAATAAACGTAGACTAGACGTTATTAGTTACAAATTTTTCCATCGTTTTGACTGCGAAATTTAAAGACAGGAAGCATACTTTCGCAAAGCAAATACACTGTACTTGTAATAGCCATCTGCAAACCTGTTAATCGTTATTTTATTTTGTTTCATTTTCTTTCCAGCTGTGTGATTTAATGAGCAAAGGAGAATGGACAGTGGAGAGGGACGAGGACCTGACTGCTCCTTACGCTTTTAAGGATAACACGTGGATCGCTTTTGAAGATAAAATATCTGTCGCTATAAAGGTAAATTATAGTTGTCAATTTTGAACCTTGTTGAAATTTGACGATTTTATGTTTGATATTTTAGGGAAAGTACGTTATGGTTCGAGAGCTTCCTGGATTAGCGATACACGATATAGAAAATGATTTCAAGACGAAGTGCGGCGGACCTGTTACACACGAGGTTCACCATTCGTTCTCAGATTTCAAGAGGAAGTCGAGGGCTGCTGTACTGAATGCATTGGAAGACGATTTGCATGTAAATAAAAATAATTGTTATATAATGGTTGCCTTTTGATTAACTTCGGTTAGCATCTATCGTTAAACATGGTTCCTTTCTGGAGACTGAATGGTTTAAAAAAGGATGTTTTTGATGTTTGAATAATACTTAATTTAATTTATACTTGATTAAAGAGCACAGCCATAGTAGAATAAATTGCAATTTATGCACGTTTGTGGAATTAAGTTTAAATAGTTAAAGAACCGTTGGAGAACGGAATTCTTCATCGGACCGCCATCTTCTGGTGAAAGTACGAATCACAGATCGTGTGTCACTAGATGGCGATACATTATGAATCCCAATATTGTTAAAAGTAACTAAATAAAAATAGTTACCAAAAATAAATTACTATTTTCATATATTTTACTATTAATACAGATTCAAAATTGAAAAATTCCTTTTTTCTTAATAAAAAGACTTCATAGAACGTTTAATTAATTACGAATTAATTTTCAATAATACGGTTTCAAGATTGAAACATTCTTGTTTTATAATAGAAGGGCTTTATGAAACATACAATAATTACGAATTAATCTTCGATTACAGCAAACCGAACTCGAATATTCGACAAAAGTAAAATCCTCCGATTTTCGAGTTGTCCGTGTAGTAGACACAGAAGGACACATTAGAGCGGTACGAGAGAACACACAAACTGAGTTCACATGCTCCAGACAAGGCTACTTCGTGCACCCCAAAAGTTGCAACAGGTGCAATAATGTTTCCAATAAATTAAACAATGCTCGAACCATTCAGTTTCGTTTTGCAATGAAAAATTTTTGTGTTTTCTTCGTAGGTTCTATCGATGCGTTAAATTCAACCAAGAAGTGGAGGACTATTCTGTATTCGAATTCGACTGTCCAGCAGGCTTATCTTTTGACGAGCGCACGGAAGTTTGTGTCTGGCCAGGATCCATGCCTGAAGGATCTCCGTGTCCCGGAAGTAGCGAAATCGCGCCAGTAGCTCGAGTAAGGTTCGAGTGTCCTTCCAAAGCGGGATACTATGCGGATCCTCAAAATCCTCGATGGTTCTTCGCCTGTATCGATCTAGGTATATATTCCTTAGCAAACAATTTATTCTGCCATTCTAAGTTAAAGTATCCTATCTGTTCGGAAAAACTAAAAATTAATAGTACCATCTGAAAAGCAGGTTGGATAAATGAATTGGATCAGAAATTCTAAAAGTGCGAATTGTGTTAAATATTCAAATATAACAGTAGTTTACTTGTTTATTTGAAATTTTATGCGGTGAGGATTATTGGATGAATAATTCAAAGTCTATTCAGTTAAAGATCACGTGAGAGTTACCATTTTGATTAGCATTTTTCAACTCAAAGATTTATATGAGTTTAAATTTAAATTGTCACACTTCCCTATCCTAAAAAGGGGAGTTCCCAAAAATTACAGTAACTTAGAAGTGGGCCTCTATACATAAAAACTTAAGAACCCCTGAATTAGAATGTTTGTATAGCTCTATAAAGCACTTAATACTTCCTAATTTTACTTATTATACAAGATAAGAAACCTATAGAACTTATTTCGATACCAGCATCTCAAAAAATGAAAAAAATACAAGATAGAATATTTTAATTGAAGAAAGCAATATTAATCTCGTTTCGAATAACTAATTACTTAACAATTCGAACGATAGGCGGTCCCGAGATGATGGCCTACGAATTCCGTTGTCCGTTCGGCCTGATCTTCGACGAGCAGAAATTAATTTGCGAGTGGCCTTGGCTGGTAGCTGGCTACTCTGGCAATGGTTACACAGCATCAGGATACGGTGGTGGTGCATACGGTACTGGGTCTACTCCTGGAAGTGGTGGATATTACACGGGAGGGTTGCCTAATGGATACACAGGAGCACCAGGAGGAGGACAATACTCTGGTACCACAGGTACCAAGTATTCTGGTACTGGATCAGGAATTTCTGGACCAGCTGGAGTTGGGTACGCTGGTGGCCAAGGGTCATCCTTTGGTCCAGGAAGTGGTGGAAGTGGGTACACTGGATCTGGTGCAGGAGGCCATGGAACTACATACGGTGGTCAAGGTGGCGGTGGATATTATGGAGCAGCTGGAACTGGAACTGGAACTGGAACTGGAACAGTAGGTGGCCATGGAGTTTCATATGGCGGTCAAGGATCCGGTGGATATTCAGGAACAACTGGAAGCGGGTACACTGGATCTGGTGCAGGAGGCCATGGAGCTTCATATGGCGGTCAAGGATCCGGTGGATATACTGGAACAACTGGAAGCGGGTACACTGGATCTGGTGCAGGAGGCCATGGAATTACATATGGTGGTCAAGGAGGCGGTAGATACTCTGGAACAGCTGGAACCGGATATACTGAATCCGGTTCAGGAGGACGTGGGACTTCATATGGTGGTCAAGGAACTAGTGGTCAAGGAGTCGGTGGGTATTCTGGAGCTACTGGAGGTGGATATTCTGGAGCTGATCATGGAACTTCGTACGGTGGTCAAGGATCCGGTGGATACTCTGGGACAACAGGAAGTGGATATTCTGGATCGGGAACAGTTCAAGCAGGAACTGGTACAGGTGGTTATACTGTATCCACTGGTAAAGCAGGGTCATCGGGCTATGGAGGTTCAAGTGGCACAGGATACACAGGATCAACAAGTGGAATATATACAGGATCTGATGGTACACAATATTCAGGAGCAACTGGTACAGGTCAAGTATCTGTTGGTTCTGGGTATGCAGGAACTGGAAGTGCTGAACATTCAGGAACAGGTGGAATATATGGTGGTACAGCTGGTACAGGCTATACAGGTGGACCAGGATCATCCACTGGTCACAGATATTCAGGACAAGGTACTACTGGCCATGGCTCAGGATATGTGGGATCTACAGATGGAGGATATTCAGGTGATCATGAAGGATCTATTGGAGGATATCAAGGAGCAGGTGGTATTCAAGGAGGATCTACTGGAGGATATCAAGGAACAGGAGGTATTCATGGAGGAGTATCTACTGGTGGATATTCAGGAGCAGGTGGTATTCATGAAGGATCTATTGGAGGATATCAAGGAGCAGGTGGTATTCAAGGAGGATCTACTGGAGGATATCAAGGAACAGGAGGTATTCATGGAGGAGTATCTACTGGTGGATATTCAGGAGCAGGTGGTATTCATGGAGGATCTACTGGTCCAGGTTACGGAGGGTCAACAGGTGGTGGATATACAGGAGCAACAGGAACTGGAACTGGCTACTCCGGTTCGTCTGGTGGATATGCAGATGGAGCTGGTGGAACTCAAGTTACTATAACTCAAGACTACGGCGGAACAGGAGGTGGTTACCCTGGCCCGCATGGTATCCAACATCCAGGATCCTCTGCAGGAGTCGATTATTCGGGAATTGATTCAACAAAATATTCTGGGCAAACGATAACGAAGTATCCAGGACCTAGTTTTGGAGGTCACGATGGATCCTCGGTACCTGGTTACAGTGTCACGTTTGGTACTCGACCATCGCAGACACCAATTTATGGTTCTGCTGGTGCTACTGGAACTGGTTTGACACAAACTCGTAAGTTCAATTTAAGAAAACGATTTATCTTAAACTTGTACCAGCTTAAAATGTTAAACATGTTTTCACTTGTTCAACAGCTGGACCTATTTTCGTGGATAAACCTAACCCACCAACTTGCATTACTCCTTGTTCCGATGGTTCTCAACCGTCAGGTGGCCAAACTTATGTAACAGATGGCTACATTTCAAGTCATGGAGTCACTGGAGGAACGAATACTTACCAAGGTACCAGTGGATACCTAGGAGGTTTGAATGCTACCTATGTTGGAAGCAATGTACCTTCCATCGGTGGTGCAACGTACCATGGTGGCACGACTAGCGGCTATGGGATTACAATAGGCGCTGGCAGTGCTACCCCACCAAGAAGACCCTACATTCAAGGATCGATCAGCACCGGAGGCTCCACTCCAGGAACTCCAGTCATCTACGGAGACACTTCTAGCTCGGTACTCACAGGATCCTCTGACCAAGGCAGCATAGTAACTGGAGGCAGTTATCCAGGGTACACTAAATCCGGACCAACTACACCTGGCTATGGTATTACAATAGGCGCTGGCAGTGCTACCTTACCAAGAAGACCCAGCATTCAAGGATCGATCAGCACTGGAGGCTCTACTCCAGGAACTGTAATCTCCTACGGAGACACTTCTGGCTCGGTACTCACAGGATCCTCTGACCAAGGCAGCATAGTAACTGGAGGCAGTTACCCAGGTTACTCTAAATCCGGACCAACTACACCTGGCTATGTGATCAGCGGGGGAGTGAAAACTGTCTACCCTGGTTCAGCCAGTCCTGGAGTTACAGTGTACGGAACGTCTGCGCCCGGTGTCGTAGTAACTGGAGTACCTGAAATTGGAACTGTCATAAAGGGACAAACAAGTCCTGGAATTGTTCTGACAGGACAAACAGCTCCTGGTGTATCTTTTGGTGGATCCATCGATCAAGGGAAAACAGTAGGCTCTACATTCACATCTCCAGGATACTCCATCCAACATGGAGGTGTCAGTCCGGGATCACCCTACGGAACTAAAATTGGAACCGTATCGTCAGATACTGGTTACAAAACAAACGAGTACCACGATAACGGAGGACGTGGTACCATTAGATTCAACAATGGAGACGTGACTACCAAGTACACAGAGAATGATATTCCAGACTACAGGCCGGCTGGAGGTACTATTCCTCCGGATACTCTCCTTCCTGGCAGCAAAGGAGTCCCTGGTGCCTCCACTCCAACTGGTTTCAGCAAAACAGGACCCATCAAGACAGGCTTCACCACTGCCACCTTAGGTGCTGGAGGGAGCTACGTGATCAGCACAGGCAAATCACGGCCTGTGCCCAATCCTGACAACATTGGTGAGAAAGCGTTCGCGGGTAATGTGGCAGGGTACACGAAATCTTCCACCGAAAGCACTGCCGACTATTCAGGAGGAACTTCGACGTACGATCATGCTGGTCGCGTAGACAGTTCTAGAATTACTCTGGGTCCTTCAAAGGGCGCTGGCTACTCGTATCCTACTCCTGGCATACCATTCGAGACCGGAGTGCACAAGAATCAACCGATTTCCGCAACAGAGGGTAGTATCATCGGACCAACTACTCCGACACCATTCTTGAATGTTGAAGTATACAACACACCGAAATTCGGCGATTCCTCGTCGATCACCGGCTCTGGTAGCATCGGACAACCATATCCAACCGGCGGGACCTATACTACCGGACCATTCGAAAGCTATAAAACGACTATCTTCGAAGCTGCCAAAATCCCACTCACCATTTCCACGGTTCATCCAATAATTGATACTGGGTATCAGACAATCGTGTCTTCAACCCCACTGCCTGAAACGCAGGGTAAATATGGCGGAGGTGTTCAGACTGGATCTCAGTTTGACTTTGGAACCAAGACTTCTCAACAGGGTGGATACAGGGGCGGAAATTACATTTCCAGCACGATTCCGTCGGTCTATCAATCTACAACACCACGAGTATGCATTTTTTAAATTAATGATTTCGGATGTATGAATATAAGGACGCGGAGTTCATTATGATATGGTTAATGGAATTTTTCAGTATGATTATGGGTCTGCCACTACACCATCCGGTTCTGGCTACTACGGATCGACCTCGAAGAATCTGTTTGGACAAACCGTGACACCTTCTGGAGGTTCGGAATCATTGAAACCACAGGTAAATATTAAACTGTTTTTTATTAATTAGTATCAAGCTGCTAATATATGTCGTTACTAGATTTAACTTGTTACTCAAGCAAACTAACGATTCTTAATGGATGTACTAACTAAATTCCATTAACATTATTATAGTCAAAAGTCAATTCATAGCAAGAATAATGTATATATATATATGGATTATATTTCTTGTGTATCTCAATGTCTGTGTCACATATACTGACGTATGAAAGTATACTTATTGTATTAGACTTTGAGTTAATTTTTTGTTCCATAATCAACTTAGTCTCGAGTATATTATTCTACTAATTATAGATATATATGCAGAGACAATAAAAAATTGATACCACCACAGAATAGACTTCCAATAATGAATCACAATAATTCTGTCTATGTTAAATAAAATCGTTCGACTTTTCAGACTCAGTACGTGCCAGGTGGCAGCATTTCCTCATCCGGTGGTGCAA
Source organism: Tetrapedia diversipes (assembly GCA_033822845.1). Classification (NCBI taxonomy): domain Eukaryota; kingdom Metazoa; phylum Arthropoda; class Insecta; order Hymenoptera; family Apidae; genus Tetrapedia; species Tetrapedia diversipes. Next base: position 197,380 of record JAOPTO010002238.1, on the reverse strand, counting down.
CCTACCAAAGACCCTTCCAAGACGTCACCTACCAACAGTCAACGCCATCTGGAGTCCCTGAATCGGGCGATGGCTCCCCCGCGAACGTAGCCATCGCCAGGGACGAAGTTGGAAAGTTGATCACCAACTACAACAGAGGCACCACGAAATACGTGCCAAGCCAGTACGACATCTACTCAACAGGATCTATCTCTGGAGTCGACTACTCAAAAACACACTCATCCTCCGGGTCCACATATCAGCAAGGCTATGGTTCGACTACTCCAGCCTCCAATCGGTCGCCATTTGCAGTGACGACGTACTCTGGCGGTTACTCAAAACCGTCCTCCATCCTAACATACCAAACCACTGCCAAATCCACAGCCCTGGGCAAGGGTAAGGTGATCGTCAAGTGGAGCGACCTGCATCCTCTGCTGCTTGGAAAACTGGGAGCAGAGTGTACCTGCAGGGGAGATCCGTTCGCCAATCTTCGAGGTCCAGGCTCCAAACTGATCAATTCGTCGAAAGGCAAAGTGGATCTGTCCAACTACGACGACTCCGAGATCTACGTGGACCTCGAGAAGGAAGACGAGTACGGGGACAAGGACTACTCTGTTACAAGTCCTGTTAAGGTCTGGAACGACTATTCCTCGAAGCTTTCCGGTTCATCGAGCTCGCAGATCCAACAGCAACCGTCCACTACTTACCTGCCCGGTGTTACTCACTCCGGGAGCTCGCTCTGCACCCGTTCCACCCTTTCAGGATCCTCCAGTCGAGGTCTCATTGCCGGTCACAGATCGGCGAAGAGTCTGAACAGCGTTTCGTCCTCGACTAACTCCGTTTCCGAAGGAACGAACTCCAATGTAGGCCGCTACGAAGGCATTGGCGAGTCGGAGGAGATCACAGATGGCGCTACTAACTGCGCCAGGCCAGGTCTGTTCAGACACCCTAACTTCTGCAACAAGTTCTACGCCTGCCATTGGGACGACTGGAAGAAGAGATTCACCCTACACGTGTTCAACTGCCCTGTGCATTTAACGTTCGACAATGGCGCGAGCGCGTGCAACTGGCCCAGCATGGGACCCGCCTGCCAGGACGATAATTTGTTAGTTTAAGGCAGTCCACCCTCAATGGACAGCTGATCGATCTTGGACGCGGTACTTCCCGTAACGCAGTTTTCTTCTTTGGCAAAAGTTTTGAAGATGAAGTTATAAAATTGTGTGCTTTAAGTGTACAAAGTATGCAAACAAATTTGGCGTAGATTTTATTACTATGTGATTGAAGTAACTATTTGGTGGTAATTTTTAATCACTGAACTTAGGCACGATTTTGGACAACTTTCTAAAGAGAAAGTATTTACTTGCACTTGATGATTAGCTTCTTTGGACTTCCAAACTACTATATTTGCAACTTTAATGTTCTATTTGTTACTTTAACTTTCGTTTAGACTAAAAGTCACATGTTCCACAGAGTTTTTACAGCAGAACTTCTATGTTTTCTGCACATTTGCATTCTGCACGATATTTATGTCAGTTTTTGGATTAATAGCATATGTTTAAGACAGAATATTCAGGTACAATGACGAAAAGGCATACAAAGTGTGCGTTTACGCTCGATTTGTTTGCATACTGCAGAAACACGTGGAACTAGAGAATACTTTTCCCGTGGCAATCAGAATGGAGACAAGGAAGAAGAAAAAGAAGAAGAAGAAGAAAGATCCAAGGCGATCGAGGTTGCCGCGATGCGAAAGCACACGCTGTCCAGAGTGAAAGTCAAGCTGTGCTCGCTGATCCAAATCGCGAACGGGAGGCCAATGGTGTGCGCGATTCGACGTCGCCGACGAATCATATTGTAAATAACGTGTGTCCCCTCACTCTTCGAAATTTGTAAATAACAAAAAATCACCCTTCAAAGGGAGAAAAGGGAAAAATGCCAAGAAAATCGAATCTATACAAGTTTGTCAACTTCAACGATCCTAACACAAGGAAAATATCTTGTTTGTCTAATTTGTGATTGCAGTAGCACGTCGATCTATCCAAATTTCAATTACTCAAATGTAGTGTGAGCCACAAATATATATTTAACAATATTAAAATTTCGAGACACGCCTGCTACCTGCTTTAAATGTCCAAATTTAGTATTTCAAAGCGAAAAATAAAATGAATTTGATATTGCATTTAAATATGCATTTTAAATATTGGGAAAAACAATAGGTGTTCAACAAAGCTTTCTGTTAGAAAGAATCCATAATTTAATTGCATCTAAAAACGTTCAATTTTTACTCTTTCACATTGAAAATTATTTAACCCCTAATTGATCTGTAAGAAAAAAAGAATCATACCTTCAGACCTTTATTTAAACAACCTCCAAATTAATTTGGATAATCCACGTTCTACTGTACTATTATTATTATTATTATTGTATCACGTTGATGTTTCTTATTTTTGTAATTACGAAAAATAATTGGCGGTTTAATCTTGTATATATTTCTAGACAACGACGCGGTTCGCATGATCGACGCATCCCTTTGATTTTCGTCCACTTCCTTTTTTTCCGGATTTCTCGCGCTTCCTGGCAAACACAGGAAGGGTTCTCCCTTGGGTTAACCCTTTTCACGCACCACTTAAGCTTGCCCCGACTCTGTATTTCATCTCGTTCCTATCTATCCACCTTCCCTCCGCCCGCTTCCATCCCGATTGCAATTGATTATTATTTATTTGCCGCTTGTTATTATTAGAACTTAAGAGTATACATCACTAGACGGATCCTTGTAAGATGATCGTTTATATTTTTCCCCCTTTCGTTTTCCTTGCATCGACGAGGAACCTTTTTCTTATGTACTTACGTTTTAGCCCCCCCCCCCCCCCCCCCTTTTCTCGCACACTTAGGTCGAAGCTTCGACGATCGTGCCATTTTATCGTGGTTATCTAATGTAACGTTAACGGACTTAGGATAGATAATTGATAGGTGTACAAAAGGAAAGGAGGACGATAAGAAGTGTGCCAAGTATACTCGATTATTTTTTTTCTTCTCAAGTCTATCTTCCTTTTTACTCTTTTTATCATGACCGCATGTAGCAAATTGTACTCTGCTTCGTTGTACTATTAAAATAAGAAATGAAAAACATGAGTTTGTCGTTTTGTCTATTTGGCCCCGGGCGGGACTTTCGTTTGTTCCAATATCTCGCCGAGCCGTGTTTGGTTTACTTTCGAACTTTATGTCGAACACGTTTTTGCTTACTATCGCGTCGACCTTCGATAAAAGAGATTCGCGATAAATGTGACACGATAAGGAGATGCACGATAAGCTCGGTGGGATCTAGGAATTACGTTAGATCACAATTTTCAATTAGGTCTGATTAATAATTCTTAATAAAATTAATTTTATTATTAAATTAACACTAGAAATATTCACAATTAAAGTATAATTCATTGTATACGAAAGTATAAGAAACTAAGAATTACGTTTAATAAATTAATTAAAATTATATAACATAAGAAATTAGAAATTAAAAAATTAGGATAACACAAGAAAATCAGATATTTATTAATACTTTTTATAAAATTTCTAAAAGTGCACTGTGATAAATTTATAAGATTTATCTAAAGAAAATCATTAATTGGTAGATCTAATATTAAACTTAGGAGAAAGAAACAATTTTTTAATTTTTCAAATGTTCTTTTGGAACTTCAAAATTTCAGTTGCCCTATTTTTAGTGCCCTTTATTAAAATTATTTTCAAAAAATTCCAAGTGATGCAATATGTTTTTAATTATTAAAGTGTCCTTTTGATATTTCAAAATTTCAGTTGCCCTATTTTTAGTGTCCTTTATTAAAATTATTTTTAAAGAATTCCAAGTGATGCAATATTTCTAATTATTATATCCTACGACCTATACATATGAATGGAAAGGTGTGGTCAATCTTGCAACCATAAGTCACGCGAAATGGAGGGCGTTGAACAGAAACACGAGTAATTAACTGTACACCCATTTCTCTTTTAACTTCGTTAAACCGTGAAAGTTCTCGAGATCTTCGAAAACAATTATCGTCGAAGAAGGAAGCTCGATGAGCCCGCGAATATACAACGCGCGACTCCAATTAACGGTTCGAATAGGCAGCTTGTTAGCATAGAAAGTAGTATGCTAAATAACGAAAACCCATGAAACGCAGTTTCTCCAGGTTAATCACAATCGCTAAGACGATAAACTAGGATCACACCTGGTCGCATGATTTTCACCGTTCATGGTAATTCGGTGAAGTTCAGTGGACACAGTCGGAAGTACAGAAGTACTTTGATTTCAATTTTAATTATTTTCAAAAAAATGTGCAATTTTACAAGCCCTTAACTTTAATTTTAACCAGAAAGTTAAATACTTAATAATTTTTATAGAACTTGCTTCAAAGTCGACGAATTTTCGAACAAACTTTCATCCCTTATTTTATCTCCTTAGGGGTTGATTTCTCAAAAACGTTGAAACACGTATTTCTTTATTTTTAACTAGAAAGTTAATTACTTAATAATTTTTATAGAACTTGCTTCAAAGTCGACGAATTTTCAAACAAACTTGCATCCCTTATTTTATCTCCTTAGGGGATTAATTTTCCAAAAACGTTGAAACACGTATTTCTTTATTTTTAACCAGAAAGTTAAATACTTAATACTTTTTATAGTGCTTGCTTCAAAGTCGGCGAATTTTCGAACAAACTTTCATCCCTTATTTTATCTCCTTAAGGGATTACTTTGCCAAAAACGTTGAAACACGTATTTCTTTATTTTTAACCAGAAAGTTAAATACTTAATACTTTTTATAGTGCTTGCTTCAAAGTCGGCGAATTTTCAAACAAACTTTCATCCCTTATTTTATCTCCTTAGGGGATTGATTTTCCAAAAACGTTGAAACACGTATTTCTTTATTTTTAACCAGAAAGTTAAATATCAATACTTTTTATAGTGCTTGTTTCAAAGTTAGCGGATTTTCAAACAACCTTTCAACCCTATTTAACCCACTTAGGGGTGGAATATCAAAGAATCCTTCTTTAGTGGGTGCCTTCGTCATAAAAGGAATCCATTGTCTAAATTTCATGTTTCAAGATTTCAGTTTCCAAAGAAACAGAGGTTTTATAACTTTTAAGATGCTTACACGATTATAAAAGAAATAGTGTCTTTCAGTGATGTTTCGCAATTGTCGTTTTAGAATTTGTAGGGAACCGATAAAAAAAGTCAATGTTTCTGTCTAATTTACGTGAAACTGCTATGATTCATTTCATTTCGTTGACAGTATTTAGTTTTGACATCGTTTGCATAAAAAACACAATCTAGTTCTTAGTTTATTTGTCGAAACGTAGAAGTTGACCTGTCCAAACACAAACAAACAATCAATACGATTGTTAATTTTCAGTTTATGAGAGAAATCAGGTATAGTAAAAGTGCTTCTTCATGTAGGTAGTTTATTTTTCACCTCATTTAATCGACGAAGAAAAGATTATATAGGAATGTTGTAACAATTCGATATGCATAAATTTCTGGCATTTGTTGTTGCATCATAGAGGAGTCGAAAGCGGTGAATAACAACTATATGTTAGGTAACTTCCGTTTCGATGAATCAAGAAAGTATTACTACGTGTTCCTGAATATTCCACGAAGAAATTGAACTTTAAGAGGACAGGTTGATCTTTCGGACTTTTAAACTGTTTCTCGTTTCTCATAAAAAGAAATGGAGAGTTTCTGGGGGAAAGAACGGCGAAGGAGGTCACTGAATGTACAGTCTGTCTTCGATGACCCACTGATACATTTCCGTTGGCCACACGAGTGGGAAACGACACAGAAAGATAATAACTTCATTTACTTTTATCTGAGAAATGTGTTTCTTTTTTTAAACATTCGTTCACGCTTAAAATTCATAATTTCTATTTCAGTTTAACATTTAATAATGTTAATTATATATAGGAATAGAAAATCTTTATAATTTAAGATTTTCATAGACTTAATAATTTCATAATTTATGCAGTGCCAATAATATAATAATAATTTAATGATTTAGTAATTTTGATAATTCAAGATTTTCATAGATTTAATAATTTTATAATTTATGCAGTGCCAATAATATAATAATAATTTAATGATTTAGTAACTTCAATAATTTAAGAATTTTCATAGATTTAGTAATTTTATAATTCATGTAGTGCCAATTATATAATAATAATTTAATGATTTAGTAATTTTGATAATTTAAGAATTTTCATAGATTTAGTAATTTTATAATTCATGTAGTGCCAATTATACAAAAATAATTTAATAATTTAGTAACTTCGATAATTTAAGAATTTTTATAGATTTAATAATTTAAGAATTCCATAAATTTTATAATTTATGTAAATTCTACTGATAGGCATTGCGTTGGGAAATGGAATATCATTATCAAGCACGAAAGGAAACAATTTTTAAAGAGAAAGAAGGAAGAAACGAAGAACTATTAGTTTATAGAATTTCCTGTAATAACAGACTTCCATAGAAACTACTGACAACAGGATCACCGCAATTTTATGCTTTTACGTGTCGTTTCGGATCCTTTCTAGTGTAATTCATGGATTACGCAAAACTTGGACATTCCCTAGGAGAAAGAGTAGTTGTTTGACGAGATAGAACGAAGAAGAAATATTTTGCGAGGAAATATTTTTCCATCGTGTAACATTTATTAATTAGCATAACCGACGTTTAATTACTTCATTGCTTTTACCATTTTATTTTTATGCTATAAACAGTAAACAACAAATTCTAATTGAATTTTAATTTTACTTCGATGCACAAATTTCGGTCAATAAAAATAGTAGAAAATAGAAAACTGAAGCAGGTACAGTAGCGGACAAAAGTTTAAGACGACAGGATAATGTAAAACACAATTTTATGATTCGAAAATATTATTTATCTACTCATTTTTCTTGTCATTATGGTAGAACACTAATTATTGATTAGTATAGAACACAAATTTTATTTATACTGTTATTTTTCATTAATTAATTAATTTATTTTCTTTAACCTTTTAGTATAATCATAAAATTTCGAATTAATTCTGCTGTTCTCGTCGCTTACCCTTCATATTTGTTTTATTCGAATCTTAGTCGCCTATTATCCAAAATATGACGTTTTAAAAATACAACACAATTTATATAGTTAATATTGTTTATTGTGTACAAGAAGATTAATACTTATTTGTTGAACTTATACCTACTGAAAGACAATCTTAATTTTGAATCATATGAGCCCAATGAGTATAAAAGAGTTAAACATTTCAAGTGGCTCAAAACATATTTTTCACTAAAATCATGTCTATTCAAATCCTACATTTCATTATCCAATAAAATTATCAAACAGCAATTTAAAAAATTCTACATATTTTTCACTAAAACCTTGTCTATTCAAATCCTATATTTCATTATCCAATAAAATTATCAAACAGCAATTTAAAAAATTCTACATATTTTTCACTAAAACCTTGTCTATTCAAATCCTATATTTCATTATCCAATAAAATTATCAAACAGCAATTTAAAAAATTCTACATACATATAAAATTCTAAATATTTTTCACTAAAACCTTGTCTATTCAAATCCTACATTTCATTATCCAATAAAATTATCAAACAGCAATATAAAAAATTCTACATACCAGCTACATATTAAAATGCACATAGCAGTATGCAAATACATTTTGCAGTAACTCTGAATATTATTCCATCATACAGAACGCTGACACGTTTGAGTGCGTGTGCATGATCCCGTCTGGGTTGAATTCAGAAAAAAAAGCCAAGAATACTTTCAGAAACATGGTAGAACTAGTGAACGCAACATGGACCCGAGGAACAGTTTCATACAGGCGAGATAACGGAAACCGAAAGCCAAAGTGAAAGTTATTTTTCGTGACACACGGTGATCGATGTATCCTAGAGATCGAGGCTCTGTTCTGATCAAAGATTAGTCCCGCCAATTTTTGCGTACACATATTTTCATGAATTTTGAAACAGGAAAGCGTCCCCGAGCCCTGATTGTTTCAATATATACACGTGTCGAATAAATTATGCAGCCACCGTCAATTGCATAAAACACGACTACAGAATCAGAGATTGATATAACCGATGTGCTCGCGTAATTAAATCGGTTTGTTTCGCGAAATTTGCATTAAAAAAACAAAACTAGAAATAATCACATAAAATTGCTACGAGTTCATTAATTGAATTGTTTTGTGTGATTAATTAAACCACAATATAGGATTTAATTAAATATGAATTCAGATTTAGGGATTAATTAACTGGTGTTCACGTAATTAAATTGGTGTTAAAGAAACTGATAAATTGGGCGATAATCACACGAAATTGCTATGAGTTCATTAATTAAGTTATTTTGTAGAATTAATTAATCCACAGTATGGGGTTTAATTAAATACAAATTCAGAATTTGGGAAATAATTAACTGGTGTTCACGTAATTAAATTGGTGTTAAAGAAAAACTGATAAATTGGCGATAATTACATGAAACTGCTATGAGTTCATTAATTAAGTCATTGTGTGCGAATAATTAATTCACAATATGGGATTTAATTAATTACGAATTCAGAATTTGAGGATTAATTAACTGGTGTTCACGTAATTAAATTGGTGTTAAAGAAACTGATAAATTGGTGATAATCACACGAAATTGCTATGAGTTCATTAATTGAATTTTTTTATGCGATTAATTACTCCACAATATAGGATTTAATTAAATATGAATTCAGAATTTAGGGATTAATTAACTGGTGTTCACGTAATTAAATTGGTGTTAAAGAAACTGATAAATTGGTGATAATCACACGAAATTGCTATGAGTTCATTAATTGAATTTTTTTATGCGATTAATTACTCCACAATATAGGATTTAATTAAATATGAATTCAGAATTTAGGGATTAATTAACTGGTGTTCACGTAATTAAATTGGTGTTAAAGAAACTGATAAATTTGCAATAATCACATCCAAATGCTACGAGTTCATTAATTAAATTATTGTGTGTGATTAACTAATCTATAATATGGGATTTAATTTAACACAAATTCAGAATTTGAGAATTAAATAATCGATATTCACATAATTAAATCGGTGTTTCGCGAAATTGGTGTTAAAGCGATAATCACATTAAATTCCTACGAGTTCATTAATTATGTGTGCAATTAATTAATCCACAATATGGAATATAATTAAACATGAATTCAGAATTTCAGAATTAAATAATCGATATTCACGTAATTAAATTGGTGTTTCACAAAATGGGTGTTAAAGAAATAATTACATGAAATTGCTACGAGTTCATTAATCTGTTTCACCAAAGCAAATCAACTGAATTATTGTGTGCGATTAATTGATCCACAGCATGGGATTTAATCAATTTGAGTTTAACTCTAACGATACCGTTATACGTTGAAACAAAAAGTTTATCTTTATTTATCGCTATCCGTAGGTTTCTCTGATTACGCATATTAAACGAACATTATTGCTGCCTGCGATGTGTCGCTTGAAAGGTTACAAAAATTACACCTGTACAGGTCGAAAGAATTTATCTAATGATTATGCATACCACTTTGGAACAAAGACTGGTTAAATGCCTATGTACTTCCGCATGGTGGAATGTTTTATTAACAGCTGCACAGTGATACTTTGTACACCTCCTACGTGTGCAAACACTGTTACAAAAGATTAGTAATGCTGCTTGTTAGTTTTACTGTGAAATACTGAAACTGTATTTCTGTATCTTTTATATTAAAAATTTCTTTTTCGCAAAAGCAAAATTTGAGCAACTTTAAATATTTATTCCAATTGTACAATGTTCAATAGAACTTTGGTTAAATATGTGTAATTTCAATTTCTAATCTCTAGAATACCTATTTTATTAAATGAATCAATTCTGTTAACGTTTTCAGTAAATACAGAAATTTTCAATTTTAAATCCTTGGATTAATTATTTAAAAAATTCTAACTAAAATTAAAATCGATATCAAACACTAAATATTGTCTACATTTTCATTGCACTTGACTATAATCCAGTTCTGAACATATAAACATAATATTTAACACATTAAACGTTATAAATTATTTGTTTCAAAACTCTATCTGTTATTACACCACCGAATCTCTGCTAAAGATCAACGCTAGTGTCACAGATTATTAATCGTACGCTTTCATTTCCTAATTCTGAGTCCTTAATCTCTGAAACGTACTATCATGTAAACCTCCTCTCTATAAAAGTAACTGCTCCGATCATACTCGAGACCTACTATCGCATACAGTAGCGGGCAAAACTTTAAGACGAAAGTACAATGTAAAACATCGTTTCATGCTTTGCAAATATTGTCTGTACATTCATTTTTACTGTTATTATAGTCGAACACTGTTTATTCATCAGCATAGGATAGGAATTTTGCTTATGGTGCTATTTCCAATAAATTAATTTATTTTTCTTGACTCTTTGGTCTTAAACTTTTGTCCGCTACTGTACGGTAGTAGTACACTACCAATTTCCATCTCCACCTCCATTTAGCACCGTATCGAAAAGCTAGCCAGTCCAGGCTTCCAGTAATCCGACTGTCACTATCCACCACTCGTCTGCCTCTAACCAACGTTGGCAGAGACGAAGAGAGAGAAAGAGAGAGAGAGAGAGAGGTAAAAAGAGAAAAAGAGGGAGAGTGAAAGAGAGAAAGACAGAGACAAAGAAAAAAACAGAGAGATAAAACAAGAAAAAAAGGGAGAGTGAGAAAGAGAGACAAAGAGAAAAATAGAGAGAGATAAAAAGGGAACAAGAAGGAGAGTGGGAGAGACAAAGAGAAAAACAGAGAGATAAAAAGGGAACAAGAGGGAGAGTGAGAGAGACAAAGAGAAAAACAGAGAGATAAAAGGGGAACAAGAGGGAGAGTGAGAGAGAGGGACAGAGACACAGAAAAAGATAAAGAGAAAAACAGAGGGGGATAAAAAGAGAAAGAGAGGGGGAGAGAAAGAGACAGAGAGAAAAACAGAGAGAGATAAAAAGGGAACAAGAGAGAGAGGGAGAGAGATAAAAAGGGAACAAGAGAGAGAGGGAGAGAGAGGGACAGAGAGAGATAAAAAGAGAAAGAGAGTGAGAATGAGTAAGTGGGTAAGTGAGTGGGTGAGAGAGACAGAGACAGAGAGAAAGACAAAAAGAAAAACAGAGACAGAGAGGGAGAATGAGTAAGTGGGTAAGTGAGTGAGTGAGTGAGAGACAGAGAGAAAAAGAGGAAAATAAAGAGAGAGGGAAACAGAGCCACAGAGACAGAAACAGAGTGGGGACACATAAGCACTTGACAGGAGGGAACGGAAGGGGTACGGAACGAGAGAGGTACGATATTGGAGGTGGCGTGAAGACCAAGTTGTCCGGGCTCCAAGGTAATATAAAGGCGTACGTCGACTTCACTTGGTTCAACTTTACCTGGAACAACGAACAGCTGCGCTCTCTAACACCACTGACAACGTCCGCCACTGCCACACCACTTTCTACCATCATGTGAGTCCCTTTAAATGCTCCACTTCGGTCCCACTCGCTTGATTTAATATCATTAAATTCGCTTCATTAAGGGTCTGTTTTGATACTTTTCGGTAGATCACGCGTAAAAATTGTAATAAAAAACAGGCTTTTAAATTTCTTGTTTGTTTTCGATATTGTAAACACATTGATCCATGATTTCATTAATGCTTCTTAATGATCTGTCATGTTAATCTCTTGAGTTTTTGAAATTAGGTGCACTTGTAAAAATTAACCCTGTCGCATTTTTCGGGATATTTTTGTCCTAAACGTGTTTCTATTTCACTAAAAAATCTCGTTGATTATAAGTGACAGATAAAGAAACTTACCAAAGTTACCAATAGTCTGATTTATCCTTTAGTTTTGAAAAATTAATTTTTTTTGACGAAATTGGACTGATTCCAACAGAAGTTATTCTTTAGTTTTACGCTAAAAATCATTGTTTTACAAATTTAGAGTTCTTTTCATCGAAATTGGACTGATTACAATAGAATTCGAGGAACGCAGCAGGTTAATAAAAATTTTACCTATTAGCTGCTTTTATTCATTAAATATTTATTGATTATTCGCATAATTTGTGATAAGTGGGTCAAAGTATTCTAAACCACAAGATCTATATTTCTTAGTATGTACTAGGTAAAATTAAAATATTTGTAACTTTGGATCTACAATTTCTAATTTTGATAACAAATCTTCCACTGCAACAAATAATTATTTGTAACAAATAATTAATTTTAATATTCAAATGTAATGTTTTGATACAACTGATCTCGGTTGCTTTTAAAAAAAGAAACACACAGTGTAGAGAGACAATAAGGCGGTGTGACGTTAATAACTCGATGAATTTTCACGGTTCCCAAGAGGAACAACGATAATTTGCATGCGATTAACGCTTCGATTTCGCGCATTAGAGTTGCGTTTCAAATTTTCCGCTCCCAAGTTAACAGAAACGCGAATTATATTGATGACTTCCGACTTTGTTGGCTCTGGACAAACACTGGCGAAGGATCTTGAGAGCGCGACGAGATCGTTGCTGTAGACACGCTTTATCTCGTTAATTTATATTCCGCGATAAATGGATCACGTTGCAGCTCGTGATACGATGTATGCAGATGCGTTGCATAAGATGAGCAGCCTGCTTATTGAGTTTAAATTTATTTAAAGCTTCCCCATAAAGCTTCCAAAGATCTTTAAGATTATAAATATAGCGACAGAATATTGTTTTCAACGTATGCATGAAAACACACAAATCTGGTTTTATATAAAGTAAAATAATAAAATATAAAATTATGTAAAATTTTATCCTCGATAATAATTTGTTTCCTTGATAATAATTTTTTTGCAATGGAACAGTCAAATTAATTCTCCTGGATTGAATTTAAAAAAAAGTAATAGAATAGAAATTTTATTATTATCAAAGGAAATTTGTTGAAACAAAATTTTAGTGCCTAAGTAATAATCCAAGAAAATCTGTTAAAATAAAATTTAAGTGTCTGTGTAATAATACAATTGACTTTTCAATTATACAGTTAAGAAATTTGTTTAAACAAAATTTATGTGCCTGAGTAATAATCCAAGGAAATCTGTCAAAACAAAATTTAAGTTCTTGAGTAATAATACAATTGACTTTTCAATTATACAGTTAAAGAAATTTGTTCAAACAAAATTTTAGTGCCTGAGTAATAATCCAAGGAAATTTGTTCAAACAAAATTTAAATGCTTGAGTAATAATCCAAGAAACTCTGTCAAAACAAAATTTGAGTGCCTGAGTAATAATACAATTGATTTTTCAATTATACAGTTAAGAAATTTGTTTAAACAAAATTTAAGTGCCTGAGTAATAATCCTAGGAAATTTGTTCAAACAAAATTTAAATGCTTGAGTAATAATCCAAGGAAATCTGTCAAAACAAAATTTAAGTACCTGAGTAATAATACAATTGATTTTTCAATTATACATGTGTGATAATTTGTAATAGAAGCACAAAAATTCATTTTTCTTTACCGCGAATGTTTTTGAAGTAAACGATTCAAGTAATTAAATCAACTTCCCGACTACGCAGATAAATTTGCAACTGCTGCACATAATTCATGCACGTAAAAACCTAAATGGTTTTTGCGTAACCAACCGATTGAAATAATTTCTGGGAACAGCGATAAAAATCCGGAGCGTGTAACATCGATTATTTCAACGTTTTACAATAGCCTCGTAGCTTTCACGAAACAAGTTAACTGAGTTCGAAAAGTTTGACGAATAATTGAGACACACGACCAAATTGCTATTATGTTTCATAAAAAATACAGTAGTGGACAAAAGTTAAAGAAGACAGGATAATACAAAACATAGTTTTATGGTATGCAAATATTGTCCATATATTTATTTTTATTGCCATTGTGGTAGAACACTATTTATTGATTAGCATAGATCACAAATTTTATTTATACTGTTATTTCTTATTAATTAATTAATTTATCTTCTTTGATCCTTTGATCTTAAACTTTTGTTTGTTACTGTAAGTAGCATAATCATGAAATTCCAAATTAAAAATTCTAAATTCTGCTGTTTTCGTCGCTTACTTTTCATATTTCTATTATTTGAATTTTAGTAGAAGAATAAGAATTTTATTTATCATACTACTTCTTATTAATTAATCAATTAATTTGTTTTCTTTGATCCTTTGGTCTTAAACTTTTGTCCGTTACTGTAAGTAGCATAATCATGAAATTCCAAATTAAAAATTCTAAATTCTGCTGTTCTTGTCGCTTACTCTTCATATTTGTATTATTTAAATTTTAGTAGAAGAATAAGAATTTTATTTACCATATTACTTCTTATTAATTAATTAATTAATTAGTTTTCTTTGGTCCTTTGGTCTTAATCTTTTGTCCCCTACTGTATTTATGCATATTTTGTCAATCATTATGTCTTTAATTTAATAGACACTTCAGTTCTAAATTATTTGCAAGCTAAATTAATCGATTCAAAAATTGGGAAGGTGTAGTAAAGAACAATTATCAAAATAAATATTTAAATATCACGTTTACGGTAGAGTTTGCCCAAAGAAACGTTGCTCGTTCTTGCATGATTAACCATCGTACCGTGCCTCAATGCATTATTGAAATGCATCAGCATACTCTTTGAAATTGAAATTGAAACGTATCACAAAGCCATGAATTGTCACGTTTATTGTTATTTGGCCAACGTGGGCAGGACAGGAACGTGTCGCACGTGAGATCCTTGCCTTGAAGCCCGTGAAAGTGAAAGGATTTCTGATTTTATCTCGCACACGAGCAGATACAGGGGTTAAAAGTGCATTACGCTGGTTATCCTCGCGCTGAACCGTGCACAGCTTATTTTTACCGCCCGTCTAAACCTGTCGTTAACGCTGTTTGGTTAATTAAAGAAAAAAAGCAATAATGCGTTTCAATTACCATGCACTTTGTTAATGATCTGCCTTGCTACAGTGAACAAATTGTTTCTAAAGTGTTGCTTCTGACAGCAAATGCAATAATAAGAGTATTGCTTTGGAATTAAGAAACATAAAAAGTGATACTGAGTAATAGTAGAAAATATATATGATTTAATACGAATCATTGTTTGTATCACTTACTGAATCAAGTTAAATTAGCAATATCTTAACAAATAATGATAATAATGATAACAATCTAGTAAAGAATAACAGTAAATAATAGTAATTTAGTAAAGATTGTTTGCTCTTTGCAATTATTCGATATGAAATAATTAATATTCTGATAATTATTTCTATAATATAAAATAGTATTTTTTAAATGGGACCAGCATTGATACTAGATTTAGTGTTAGGAATATAGTTTTATAAACTATTATTAATATATTTAATATATTTTTGATATTACTTAATATATTTAATATATTTCAATATATTTTTTTAATATTACTTAACATATTTGAATATATTTTTAATATTACTTAATATATTTGAATATATTTTTAATATTACTTAATATATTCCAATATATTTTTAAGATTACTTAATATATATTAATATATTTCAATCTATTTTTAATATTACTTAATATATTTAATATATTTCAATATATTTTTGATATTACTGAATATATTTTTTAATTCATATATTAAGGAATTTGAAATTGCAGAACCAAGAAGGAAGTAGATTTGGGTATATTTATATGTCTTCGTCAATAAAACTCAGCAAAAATTGCCAGGAATAATAGTAATTATTTTTAGAAATGTTACTCGTGAAATCCAAAACCTATCAAATTGACGGGTCTCGTAAACCTAGCGTTAAAAGAGTTGGATCAGAACGAATACATGTCTGACGGACATTCAGGGCAGCCTAGATTTTTAAAACGCGTACATCGATGATAAAGCAAGAAGAAAAAATTAAGTATAACGTGTAACGTGGTCATGAAGAGGGACTTTCTCTGGGTACTAAGTAGAAGGTACAGTTCGATTGGCGTGGTTAATCACGCCTGACAGAACGACACGCTTTTTTGCTTTCGTCCCATGAGGTATGCGATTAAATAGAGCGGGGCCAGAGGCTGTAGCCAATTTTCCGCTCAGTTTGATAAACCATCGTCGTGTATGGTCTTTATTGGACACGAACAGAAGAAACAGCAATCTAAAAGCATTGAATTTCCATTATATCAAGAATAGTAGTGCAGTTATTTAGACCACCATAACATAATTGATATATTTCAACAGAAACAGAGCATAGATAATATAAATTTGATCGCAATGATATAAAAATATACGGGTACAATTGCAAGTATTCGTGTTTTAAATTTAACACTGCAAAAAGTTTAATACGTAATTTCCAATCATTGTTATTTTCCACGAAACAGTGTTTTAAGTTTGACTTCATAAAAATTTTCGTTGGGAAATTAGTGGAAAATAGGATATGTGTGGTAGAATAACTTTTTACCCTTTGAAAATATAAAAAATTAACTTTAAATTAAATTTATCCTTTAAAAATATAATTCGTATTACAATGTTTCAAACTGAGTACCTGATTCTGCTTTTCTGAATACTCGAAATACTGCGGGTTAAATTCCGAAATCTGAGTTTCTCACCAGTGTATGACAATATTCCTATAGCACCCTAGATGTCGACGTTGCAGTATTAGCAGATTTCCAACAAATTTCAATACACAATTTATAATCACTATTGTTTTCCACAACACGACGTTTTAAATCATAATAATTCAGAGGAAGAGCTTGATATATTAATTTAACAACGTTATTATAATATGCAAGCACGAAACACCGATCTGTACAAGAGAGCAGCGAACATATTTATCATAAATATCTTAAGTAATAAATATACCCAAATCTATTTCCCTCTTGGTTCTGCAGTTTCAAATTCCTTAATATATGAATTTAAAAAAATATATTGAAATATATTAAATATATTCAGTAATCTTAAAAATATATTAAAATATATTAAGTACTATCAAAAGCATATCAAAATATATTAAGTAATATCAAAAATATATTAAAATATATTAGGTAATATCAAAATTATATTAAAATATATTGAATAATGTCAAAATATATTGAGTAATATCAAAAATATATTAAGTAATATTAAAAAATATATTAAAATATATTAATAATAATTTATAAAAATATATTCCTAACACTAAATCTAGTGTTAATGCTGGTTCTGTTTAAATACACTATTTTACACCGAATGCATTATTAATACGGAACATATTACTCAATTTGAAACATTCAACGATTTACCTTCATTACACACTGCACGAATGCACGTTCCCAAGATTTCACCCGGGATTATATCTGGTGCAAGGCAAGAAAGTAACGCGATTTCACCTTCGCGAGATAACCAAAACGGGCACGTCCGTCCCGAAAACGAAAGCAGTTCGAGATAAGAGGAAAGATCGGATAATAAAGTGGGATTAAAAAGAAGAAGAGGAGTAGGAAGAAGAAGAAGAAGAAGAAGAAAAAGGTGAAGCGGACAGAGAGGTAGCCCCGAGCAGTGAAAGTCGCCAGCTTGAACTTTACCGAGAATGGTCAGGCCGGTGATTTAACGGCGATCCGTAAGAAGGAAAGAAAAAAAAGAGAGAAATGAACGAGATAAAATTATAAAAATCCCCTGAACGCCCACTTGAACTGTTGCGCAAGAACGAGTTTATTTTTCTGCCATGAAGAAACTACTATGCACACGCCTTCGTTGATTTTACTCTACCAGTTCCCTTTTTTTTTTGTGGCTACCATTTTATGTAATCTAATGGCCGAGAACGCATTAAAATCATAAATTCAAAAATAGAATGAATACATACATATATGATGTATCAAGCAACATATTTAACACTACAATTATCGACGATCATGGTATACTTATTTGCGACAAACAAAAACAGATTGAAAATTGTATGAAAAAATACCTAACACTGGGGAAAAAATTTTTAGTAATTATAGCAAGCATTATAGTGACTTTTTAAATGTTTAGATATCACATTGGATTTACAATGTTTCTATGCAAAACTGCAAATTGGTCATTTTGACTCCCTTAACAAGTTTCTTGATTTATCCCCTTTAACTTCCTGTTAATTTTTGGGATCCTTCCTTGAGAATATAATTGATAGGTGATAGAATTACTGCAGATAATTAAAAAAAATTAATTTCACAATAAAATAAATAAAAATAAATCAACACCTTAAAGATGAGATTATTGCAATACTTCAAATTCTGTGGAATAAATCTGAGTGATTTAAAAACAGTTATGGGTACTGGTAATAATTCATGCAATGTCAGTAGCTACTTTCTGTGCTGTTTCAAATTTATGACTTCAATTTTAATACTGAAATCCATGTACAATATATTTTGAGATACGTGTTATCGATTAAACTGATGATTTCAGAGATTGGATTTAATTAATACAGATTATTATAAGATTTCTGGTCTACTCTTTTCCTCGTATCGTCAATTTTTAGCGACTATAATTAGACAAAATTATGCGCGTGACAACTCGAGCAGGTAAAACGATAAGCAGAAGTTGTGAGTCATGGATAATTATTTAATAATTGCATCCAGTGCACAGAAATGTAAAAAATTTCGGTTTATGAATATATTGTGAGGATAATACGAACGTTTAGTATAATTTTGTGGAAAAATTTGTTTGCAGGGTGGTGTGGTTGGTGTTTCTACTGGCACCATCCATTTTGGCGGATGCAGCGATTCCGGATCCACCAGCTTCCGGTATCACCACCGTCGGCTCATTGAAATTGGCGACAGCAGCTGACTGCGCTGGTGTTGTCGCTTTCTCGGCAACTCGAGCCTCTGTCGATGTGAGTCTCACTTTTTTCAATGAATTTTAATAGAGACTATTTAATACCTATATCAAGAAAAAAAAAATCCCTTCAATTTAACTTTAAACTTTCCGTTTTATGTAATTCTACAGACTATTTTATGAATAGCAAACATAATAATTAATAATTAAGTATTTATAAATACAGAGCAAATATGGAAAATTAGTATTCATAAATATAGAGCAAATGTGGAAAATTAGTATTCATAAATATAGAGCAAATATGGAAAATTAGTATTCATAAATATAGAGCAAATATAGAAAATTAGTATTTATAAATATAGAGCAAATATGGAAAATTAGTATTCATAAATATAGAGAAAATATGGAAAATCAGTATTTATAAATAGCAGAATTAGTATTCATAAATACAATATGGAGGCAAATATGGAATTAGTATTCATAAATACAGTATTTATATAATAAAATATGGAAAATTAGCAATATATAGCAAATATGGAAAATTAGTATTCATAAATACAGAAAAAATATGGAAAATTAGTATTTATAAATATATAGCAAATATGGAAAATTAGTATTCATAAATATAGAGCAAATATGGAAAATTAGTATTTATAATTTAAGTAATTTGCATAAAATTAAAGTTTTACAGTTTTTTACATTTTACCTAACACAAAATTATTTTCACAACAGAACTAAAACTTTTGGTTTACGTGGTACACTCGACTTGGCAAAATTTAAATTTAAGAAAATTTACATAAACGCTAGTTACTTTAAAAGATTTTAATCACTCAAGTACTTTTTCACATTTCAGCTCGCCAAAGCCATCTTTGCCGAGACACTCGTCGACAAAGGCGTGGGTTACGTCGCTCAAACAGGGATCTTCACCACCCACTGTCCGGGCCTGTACCAGTTCAGCTTCGCCGGATATGGAAGCGCGGATCTTCAGCTGACCCTGAAAAAGAAACTGAACAACTCCGACAGCTGGAGGCCCGTGGTCAGCTCTGGTCCGGGAGGAGGTGCTAATTTGGTGTTGCTGGACGTCGAAGCTGGAGATCAGCTCGCTGTGTTCGTAGACGCTGGAAAAATAGCGGACAACGTCACGTTCTCCGGTTACCGAATCGCCAAAAGATAATTCCACGATCCCACCACGAAGACAAATCATCATTTCCTCAAGAAGATCGAACGCAACTCGAAAATCGTCCGGAAGATCACTGGAAAAAAGAAACTGAAACTAAAATAATCTCTTAAAAAAATGATCACTACTTTCCTCGTAAATTGAATTATTTTGAGGCTGATCACTGATATGACACAAGAATTATTTAGAAATTAATCTGAACTCAAAATGTACAAAAATGGAGGCTCGTAGTTACGTTTGAATTTGTTGCTTGCAAATTGAGAGCCGCCATATTTAATGGAGATTGGTGAATTTGAAGGTGTTCCTGATTGGGGAAATGTTCGATCAGAGCGGTTTCAACCTTCTCTACGAACCTAACGCTCTGTGATAGCTCTCTTTTTCTACGTTTGTTTCTACTTGTCGTCTGGTAGTTTCAATGATCTACATCAAGATCGCATCGGCACGGATCATTGAAATTATGAGGCCAGCTAAATCTCTTCGCCGCTTGCAAATCGGTACACTTATCTGTTCTTCACCTTCTTCTTCCTTTTGTACATCTTTCCAATTCTATCGCAAATCTTCTAAAATTTCTTTCAGCTTTTCTCTTTTCTGTAAAAGTGATCTTTTTATTCTAATTTCACACTGTCCCTGTCTCTTTCTTTATTTTTCTCTGCTATTACTATTCCAACTGTTTCTCTTGTATTCTCTCTTTCCAATTCCGAATTTCTTTCTATCCTTTCAAACTATCTTCATTTCCATCTATTATACTTTCTTTGAATACCTGTCAGTATTACAGTCTCAAAATTTGTCAGACTTGCCATAAAATATTTTCCACTTATGCTGAAAAATGCAACCTTCTTTTTCTTCTTTTCTTACTTCTTTGGGTCTAACTTTTCTTCTGCACCTGTTGCTTTCTCTTATGACGTTACCATAATTATGGACATTACTGGTTACTGCAGCTAATTCTTGCTCTCTTTACTCCCCTCAATGACAGACTTTCTCTAATTTCCATATCTTTTACTACTTTCTTATTATTCTGCTTCGTTACTGTATTTCAGTTTATGGTTTTTATTCTTCTTAATTGTTTTTTTTTTATGTGAACTCAAAAATACTGAAGTACCTGAAACACTGTACGATGTTGCAGCACTTTTCACTTCTGCTTGCTACATCACTTGTCTTTTCTTTTTCTATTCTTCGTTTCTACTCTTACTTCGTCTATTCTCTTTTGTAAATTGTTTCGTAATCAGTATTGCTTCTACTTTCTCTTTCTAATCTTGTTCTACAACTTCATTCTCTTTCCTGTCGTTTATTTTCTTACTTTCTCTCTATTCTTGTTTTTTTCTTTATTTATGTTCAATTTGTATTATAAAAATTGTTTTCTTAATTATGTTCTCCTCTTTTCTATCTGCTGTTATAATCTGTTAAGTTTTTGTACATTTCTGTTCTATTTTTATTTCTTGTTGTTTCATTTCCTCAACTTTATATTCTATCTCTTTTACTATTTATCTAATCTACATTTGTTGTCTTCAAATACTTTTCTCTCCTGTTTCTTTCACAACTTGTGTTCCTTTCTTCTTCTCAGACTATCTTTACTCATTCGTATTCTTGCTTTATTTTATTCTTCTGTCTGGACTATAAATTTGATGTACTTTCTTTCATAATTACGTTATGTAAATATTAGTTTTACTCTTTTTCTTTTATTCTATTTTCTCCACTGTCTACTTGAACTTTTTCTTTAAAATTCTTCAATTCTGTTTCTCTTATTTCCTACATCTTTGATCCTTTCCTATTCTACCTTAAACTTTGCCTACGACTGTTTACTTCTTCTTCGTTTCAACTATTTCTTCATCTTTTCTAATTCTACATATACCTCTTGCAAACTTTTATCTATCTACTTTGTCTTTGTATCTCTATCCTTCTTCTTGCTTCTATTTCCTCTTCCTGCGAACGTTTGCTCGCTCGAAAAACTGAATTCTTTATAAATTTGTGATGTATTGGTCGCTGGAACGCGATGACCTCTCTAGTCCTACCATTTGCATATTTACACGACTACAAAATTATCTTACTTCTGTTAATTTTACTCTGTGAGACACTTCTTTCTTCTTTTCCTCCCTTTCTCTTTATCTTCTTACTTTTCTCCAAATCTATACTTTTCATCTTTCCAATTTCTATTTCCCACTTGCCTACAACACTTTCTCTGGAATTTATTCTTCCTTCCTACCTCTTGCTCTCTTTCTTCCACTCTGTTTCTCAACGAAACCATCGCAGACCTTACGAACGCGCTGAAACGAAAAACAAAAAACGTCCCAGGAAACGGAAGTGCGTTTGCTTTGAACCGGGAACCACGTTTCCTTCTACCTTCTTCTCGCCTCTAGTCTAGTCCTCCCACCTAATCTATCGTTACCTGGATCTGTCCTACGAGAACCGTACACACGAAAGAGCAACGCTCTTAAGAGTAACCCTCCTCATGCTGTGATTCTCAAGTGCTATAGCCGTTCACGTGAAAAAAATCGCTGTAGCCACCTGCCTTTGCCTCTCCGTCTATTTTGGAACCGAGACGGCCATTTGTTTCCTGTATCAGGGCGAAGTGTTACTACTTTCAGCCTATCCTGTAAAGTAACGATTGCTGGATTAAGCCATTCAAAGAGAAAATTGGACGGTTCAACCCTTTGAGTGCTGTACACTTCCGGTCGCACATTGGCAACTGTGTTGCAGTGAGTGGAAGATCGAAGAAAATTGATAAAACGTGTTGTACGAGTCTTTCGTCAGACGTATATATACGTCTGTGACACTAAAAGGGTTGAACCAGCTACAATTAACCCTTTGACATACAAATAAAATGGAATTTGATGCGTTCGAAAAAATACTATTTAATTTGATCTCAACTGAAAGGTTATGTGCAAACTTAGAAACAGAATATTTTATTCTAACATTTTAAATATAAAATAATAAATATTAATAATTAGAATGATATTCTAATATTTATTTTCTAACAGAATTTTATTCTAAAATTTGCATCGCTATATTATAACATTTAATCAGGTTGAGATATAATGTTAATGGACAATAATTAAGTAACATTATAAAATAATAAATTAGTAGTTTTGGAAAGTATGTGAAGCAAGTCAAAGTCTACAATGGCACATGAAATGAATGACGTTTCCCAGACGTCATTGCATGTCAAAGGGTTAATCTACTCGAGACACTCGTACTCATTACATCTCGACATCTCTTAATTTTATCTCAACACGCAAAAAATCACGCAAATTTTTACATAAACGCTCGAATACATTCTGATTTTGAGTTTTATTATTTACATTATTATGTTACGAGGTATAGTTCGTTTAACGTAGGAAACGTAACGAAGTGGAAAGGTTGAGTATAAAAGGCTGGGTTAAACGGAGAAAATGAATTTGAAGAAAAAAGGAAGTGGAAGATCGAGCAATCGTTACTGGCTGTATGACTCGACTATCTGTTTACAATAAACGATCGGCTCTTTACACCTCTGTCTTTCTTTTTGTACTCTCTTCTTCTACCTGCTCTCTTTCTTCGCCTGTACTTTCAACTTTATTCTTTCTGGTTTCTCATTCTCTCCTATCTTTTTCTGTATTTTTTTTGTTTTTGTTTTTTAACACTAAAACTACCAAAATTATTCAATAATTATTAATTAATATATATTGATTAATAATTATTCAAAGCAATCTTATAAATTCAATTTACCAAGCTTTCAAAATTTACTATTACAAGATTTTCTGCAGAAGTTGTAAATAAAGATTTCTTTTCTGTGTATTCAATATTTTTTCATGCAATTTTCAATTTGATCTGTTCCATGCAATTTCTGCAGAAGGTATAAATTTCATATGTTCCATGCAAATAAGTAAATTGTAATCGTCGGTAGTTCTAGTGTTAAATTTATCCTAACGCAAACAGGGTAATTTTAATTTCACCCCCTTGATCTTTGCTATCACAGCAGTCATTGCGTTGTCGAGAGGTTTCTAATCAATTCGTAGAACGCAAGAAGGATCAATTGTTTTAACAGGAATAAGGAAAACGTTTTACGTTTCGCGTGGAAGAAGCAAGTGCGCGTAAAACTGCAACAGTGCGCTTTTTTACATTTGTCTTTTTTTTTTATTCGTCTCTGATCATTGTAAAGTTGTAACAATAATAACAATCTTTTATGCAACATTTTGTTTTGCTTTCGAGAGGAAAAACTTCTAAAAAGGTGAAAAAACTGGGAATTGAGCATTAGACGCGTTACGCGTGAAACACCAGGAGTTTCTTAAAAAAAGTCCATTTTCCTTGAAAAATAAAAAGTCCAGTTTTTTTTCGAATCAGATGTTCAGCTCCACTTTTCCGCCTAATTTTCCCTTGTACCTCTCGAGCACAGGATACACTTCCTCTTCTAAAAATTCAACGACCTGCTCGGGTGCTCTGCCGACGAACGTTCGAGGATCTAGAAGATCGCTCAGCTGATCGAGGATGGGAACGAAGTAAGGATCGTTCTTGATCCTCTCCACTAGATCGTTGTCTTTGCCGTGTTGCTTCACCTGCGCGCCAGCCGCCTGGGACAACACTCTTATTTTCTCGTGGCAAACCTATTACGGAAGCTAGATATTATTTTTCTAATTAGAAAGAATTTTTACTCACCCTTTGTTAATTAGCAATTTACTGAAACTACAATTCAGTAGAAAAGATTAAGCAATAAATCTTTCAATTTAGATTCCCAAGAATTTTTTAGTTTAAATTCACAGAATCTTTCGACTCAAATTACAGTATTAAGAATTTCAAAAATTCACAAGAATCTTTTAATTTAAATTTACTTTACATAATATTACAGAATATTGCCATTCACATTACAGCAGTAACAATTTTAAAAAAATAGAAAAATATGTAAAAAAGGGTAAGTAAAAAAGCAAAAAAAAATTATTAATGATACAATAATGATAATAAAAATTTTTAACAAAATTAGAATTTTATCGTTTTTCTTACGTTTAAAAGATTTCAATTCATAAATAATATAAATTGTTAGTATAAAATATACTATGGTAGAAATCATACCTGTCTATCACCACCAGCTTTCACCATGGCCATTATTACGTTCTCTGCCGTCATAAAGGGTAACTCTTGCGCAATATGCCTGGCAATCACTTTAGGATAAACCACCAGGCCCTCCGTGATGTTTTGAAACGTCAACAGGATCGCGTCGGCTGACAAGAACGCTTCTGACAACGTGATCCTTCTGTTAGCAGAATCGTCGAGCGTTCTTTCCATCCATTGAGTGGCTGCCGTTTGCAAAGCGTTGTTTGCCAAATTCATCAAGTATCTGGCTATACTGCAACACCTTTCTGAACGCATCGGGTTCCTTTTGTACGGCATCGCGCTCGATCCAATTTGAGTGCTTTCGAACGGTTCCTCGATCTCTTTCATGTTCGCCAACAGTCGAATATCAGTGCAAATCTGAGAAGCAAAATTCGTGAAACGATCCCTATTCTATTTCTAATATAAGATATTTATATATTAAATAAGAGTCGACTTAAAACTCCTCCTTGCAGGACACTTTTATATACTACCAGTAATTTCATTATAAACTAATCTTTCTAGAGTTAATACATACAGAGTGTTCAGACGAAGCTGGGAGAAAATTGAAGGAGTGATACTATGCAGCATTCTAAGACGAAAATCAAGAGTAACAATATTGCGTTTGACGCTTTGTTTATTAGTTATAAGCGACTAAAAAGCGGGCTATTTTACGCCTAAAAGTAGGCAACGCGCTGGCTGCACTGCATACCGTGCTGCCCCATTTGCCTGCTCTCAGGCGTAAAATACTCATTCGTTTAATTGCTTATAACTAATAAACAAAGCGCCAAACGCAAAAATGTTACTCTTGATTTTCGTCTTAGAATGTTGCACAGAGTTACCATTTTAATTTTGAACACCCTATATGGACGATTAACATCTGGACAGCGTATTTCGTATTACAACGAATAAATATTATAATTTTTTGTTACATTGCATTCGTGATATTGCCCAACTATCACTTAGTTATATATTTTAGCAACAAAGTTTGAAATCCGGCATTCTATAGAATGTCTAGGCATTGTATATAATATCTAAAACTAGCCGGCAATGTATGAAATACATCTCGAATTTATTTCCGGTTAATTTTAATTTCTTTCTTTAATTTTCATTTTTTTTGTTTGCTAGTTATAAGCGACTAAAAAGCGGGAAATTTTACGCCTGAGAGCAGGTAAACAGGACAACACAATGACTAAGGTAACGTTAATGATTACGTAGTGATGCTCAGTTGTAACAGGATTATTTTTTCACCTTGTGGATAGTGGAACCTAAAGAGCTTAGGACATTTAAACATTCTACGTCCACTTTTCTGCTGTAAGTCTGCCCCGTTACTGGGTAATACTTCTCGAAGCCAGCCATTTTGGTCACTAGGCGATCTAATTTCTTCACCTTCTCACCATCGCCTGTAACAATAAGCGAAAAATAATCTTGAAACTTATCAAAATATTAAAATACTCAATAATACCTTAACACTATAACTACCAGGTTATAGTATACTTATTTGTGACGAAGAAATTAAATTGAAAATCATATTTAAAAAATACCTAATACCCAATACGAGGGAAACAAGCCGTAATAATTATAGTAAAAATCATAATAAATTTCCAAAGGTGTAGGTAACAATAAATTCACCAAGTTTCCATGCAAAATTACTAATTTGTCATTTTGATCGGTCTTGAAAGTTATAGTATTAAAGAAATGAACCCACGGAACAATTCATTGGAAAAAAGGTGAAAATTACACATTACCTTACCAGTCAGGGGTTAAGATACAGTAATGTTTGGATAACTGAATGAAATGTGGAACGGAAGTCCCACAATTATGAAAGCATGATTAATTTTCAATGGAAGAAAAAGTGAATCAGAATTAGCTATTTTTCTGTTTCCTTATCCAATCAAAAATAATAATAATTTTATTTTAGAGGCTAGTAGCCATTTTACATCAGTTAAGAATTATACAGAAAATTCAAGAGTACTTACAATGATATAAATAAAAAGTTGGTGTAATCAGACATTACATGCAAGCAGCTCTGAAAGAGTTAACAGTACCACCAAAGAAATTTAAGTGTATACTACACTCATTGGCTGTTTTCATAATTCTAGTAATACAATTTTGTACACCTAAATTTGTCCTGGCAGTACTAATACTGAATAAATCCACATTGAAATGGATCTTTTTAAGAATAGGTGGACAGTCAGTTAAGTGATTCAGGACTTTGTAAAACGTCTTGCAGTTATCCAAACATTCCAGTGCCTTCCAGTTAACTGAACAACACCCTCACCATTGAACAATTGCAGAAACGAAGCCTGAGTGCCCGTAGTGCCTTTCACACCGCGAAATTTCAAGTCGTCCCTGGCACGACGAATGGCTCTCTCGTCCATCAACAGATCCTGAATCCACAATGTGGCTCGTTTGCCAACGGTAGTGAGCTGAGCCGGTTGAAGATGAGTGAATCCCAAAGTTGGCAAATCTTTGTGCTCCATGGCGAATTTCGAGAGTCGCGACAAGACGTTCGCCAATTTTAGCAGAAAAATGTCGAACCCATGTCGAATAACCATTAAATCCTTCAACAATCAACGAGAAATGTTGTAAATATTTGTTTTTTCTTTTTTACAAATTTTAGTGGCTGAGATAAAATTTTTGTTACCGTGTTGTCGTCAACGTAGCAGCTGGTCGCACCCAGATGGATTATGGGGGCGGCTTTTGGGCACTGATCTCCAAAAACGAGAACGTGTGCCATGACGTCGTGTCTGGTCGCCTTTTCCTTTTTTGCAGCAGCCTCGAAGTCGATGTCGTTTATGTGAGCCTCCATTTCGGCGATTTGTTCGGCAGTAATGTCTAAGCCGAGCTCCTAGAATAATGTTAAACAGTATTAAAAATTAATAAAACTAAAATAACACTGAAGGCTGTTCATTATGAAGAAATAAGATTGTGTTAGCCATCATAATGGTAAAATGCTGATTATTTAAACTTGAAAGCCTTCATTTCGGAAATTTATTGGGCAGGAATGTTTAAGCAGATCTCCTATAATAATGTTAAACTACATTAAAAATTAATAAAATTAGAATAACAGTGAAGACTATAAGAAATAAGATTGTATTAGTCATCATAATGGTAAAATGCTGATTATTTAACTTGAAAGCCTTCATTTCGGAAATTTATTGGGCAGGAATGTCTAAGCCGAGCTCCTAGAATAATGTTAAACAGTATTAAAAATTAATAAAATTAAAATAACACTGAAGGCTGTTCATTATGAAGAAATAAGATTGTGTTAGCCATCATAATGGTAAAATACTGATTATTTAAACTTGAAAGCCTTCATTTCGGAAATTTATTGGGCAGGAATGTTTAAGCAGATCTCCTATAATAATTGCATTAAAAATTTAAATTGCAGTGAAGGCTATAAGAAATAAGATTGTATTAATCATCATAATGGTAAAATACTGGTTATTTAAATTAAAAGCCTCCATTTAAGCAGTAATGTCTAAAAGCTCCTATAATAACATTAAATTGCATTAAAAATTAATGATATTAGAATAACACTGAAGGCTGTTTATTATGAAGAAATAAGTTTGTATTAGCATTAAAAATTAATAATATTAGAATGACACTAAAGACTATTATACGAAATAAGTTTGTGTTAGTCGTCATAATGGTAAAATACTGATTATTTAATTTGAAAGCATAAAAATATCGCCAAAGTTGAAAAATTTACTAAATTTAACACTAGTTTAACGTTATTATTTTAATTAATTTATTTTATGCAAATATACGCATAGGGATGGGATTACACTCTTCTAATTTAGAATTGCAAAAATTTTAATTCTAAGTAAATTTGTTTATTAATTATATTGAATGAGAATGTTCAACATAATTAAACCCACGAATCTTTTTTCACCTATAACATTTCAAAATCTTAAAATAAGAAACACTGGGGAAAAAATAATAAAAATTACACAGAATTTAAATTTCATACAGATTTATTTATTAATCCTATTTATTCTTCAATACAATTAGATCAAGAAAAATTGCACACGCTGTTCTAATTTATTTATAACATTCTAAAAGAAATGAAAATATCAGTAAGCATAAGTAAAAATCTAAATTTAATGCAATTTTATTCCTTAATTATGCATGATGAGGAGTTTTCAAAGAAATTTGCGAGCATCCTGTTTCATTTACCCATGACATCTTCGAATCGCCAAACATCGATCATTTGAAAGGTTAATAACAATAAATAATAAATTGTCGATGGCACAGAGCTACATTACTATCAGCGATAAATTGTACAGGTGGTTTTTACGCGGGTTACCCCTCTTTTCGACGCGCGCTGTATCATCTGATTAGATAAAGAGGGCTTGGTGCGCGGTCGAAGGCATCCAGCGCACTTTTATTTCGTTCAGTTCACCTGCTCCAAACGTGTCCAAAAGTTTTGCCTAAGAGAAAACAGACATGGTGTCTATACAGACTGTGGCGGGTATAGCGATAAAAATTCTGAAGTTGGTGAGCACAACTTTCCACAGTTACTTAACTATTAAATCATCCGATCGCGAGAACGGAGTAAAACGACGAAATTGGTAACGATTGGTGCCACGAAAAATGGAAATTACGATCGAGTGATAAATAACCAAAGAAATTGTTTCGATGAAGATTTGGTGGTTTCTTTAGTTCCATTGTGAGCACACACACGAGTGTCTAATTGTTCGTTTTTTTTTTTATTGAAATTCGCGTGAATCACAAAAAGATACAAATAATGTGATAAAATTTGTTTGGAAAAGAAATTATTTTAATTTTGATTCGTATCGATATCTTTCGATTTATGCTATCTTACAAAAATAGTGAGCATATTATAGGTGTGTTAGAATATCAAGATTAATGAGAACTTTATAATATGATCGCAGAGACGGCAGTGAATTACAGAAAAATGGCGGCCAATTTCACGGAAGCTTAATCATATATCGATCGCACGTCAAATCGTTCGTAAATCATTCCGGTTAGACTCATTCAAGGAACATTTGTACATAGTTTCATGATTCATTTCGGTCCTTATCAAAGCACGATAAGCCGCCTTGTTTGCAATGCGATACGACACCTTTTCTATAGTAACGCGATTATAAGCGTACTACTTTTCACTGGAACTGACTCTTCCCAGTGGAACTAATAATAACATATTGTTAAAACACGGAGAAACGATAAAAAGTTTGGTTTATCTGCGAGCACGTGGACAATCACGCGAAGTTAGTCTACGGTCAAATAAATAAAACATTTAAATAATAAATATTTATTTATATAACATGTAACACAATAGAAATTATATTTTGTGTAATTGTATTATAATTAAAAATATTTTATTATACAATTATCTTACGTATATCGATGTAAGCATCGTATAATTAATACTATTATACAGTGATTCACATTTGTTGATCAAATTCGATATTAAATTTGCTATTGAATTATTATTATTTTT
Organism: Tetrapedia diversipes; assembly: GCA_033822845.1. Lineage (NCBI taxonomy): Eukaryota > Metazoa > Arthropoda > Insecta > Hymenoptera > Apidae > Tetrapedia > Tetrapedia diversipes. Next base: position 166,883 of record JAOPTO010002238.1, on the reverse strand, counting down.
TTTCATAACTCATGCAGACAATTTCTGAACTTCCTTGTACTAATTGGTAAAGAAAAATATTTAATTATTAAATTTTATATTAAACTTATTATTGAATTATTTTCTTTTTCAAAACTCATGCAGACAATTTCTGAACTTCTTTATATTAATTGGTAAAGAAAAATATTTAATTATTAAATTTTATATTAAACTTATTATTGAATTATTTTCTTTTTCAAAACTCATGCAGACAATTTCTGAACTTCTTTATATTAATTGGTAAAGAAAAATATTTAATTATTAAATTTTATATTAAACTTATTATTGAATTATTTTCTTTTTCAAAACTCATGCAGACAATTTCTGAACTTCTTTATATTAATTGGTAAAGAAAAATATTTAATTATTAAATTTTATATTAAACTTATTATTGAATTATTTTCTTTTTCAAAACTCATGCAGACAATTTCTGAACTTCTTTATATTAATTGGTAAAGAAAAATATTTAATTATTAAATTTTATATTAAACTTATTATTGAATTATTTTCTTTTTCAAAACTCATGCAGACAATTTCTGAACTTCCTTATATTAATTGGTAAAGAAAAATTTTTAATTATTAAATTCAATATTAAACTTGCTATTGAATTATTCTTTTTTTTTTCAAAACTCATGCAGACAATTTCTGAATTTCCTTATATTAATTGGTAACGAAAGATATTTAATTATTAAATTCGATATTAAATTTGCTATTGAATTATTTTTTTTTCAAAACTCATGCAGTCAATTTCTGAACTTCCTTATATTAATTAGTAGAGGAAAATATTTATTTAATTTCGTGAGTCACTGTAATTGTTATATATTGCACTATTATAACAGTACAGTAATTGTTATATTAATTTAGAAAATTATTGATAATTATTGATTGATTTAGCAAATTATATGATCCCTCGTCAGTCATTTGTAATTATTCCTTTCAGGTTCTTAATCTCATAATCCTGATCCTGTATCGAACAGGATACAAGGGAGATTTCTTGGGTGTCGGTGGAACATGGAACCTGAACGAAGAGAAGAATCCCGATGCAGAAATCGTCGCCTCTGGAGTTCTAGTCGGCTTCTTCATATACACCAGTGTCGTTCTCATCACGTACTGCTTTGGTAGCATGTATCACAAGAAGACACTTGTCGTAAGTTCGCGTCTCAAATCTTGCACGAATACTCTAATCGTCGAACAAAAATCTAAAATGGCTGATTTCGAACAGAGAAATATGAATACCAACGTATTTGTGCTTCCACAAATTTCCATAAAAGTGGTCCAAGACAAAAATTGTAAAAAAGTTATTTTATCCCTTAAATCGTATGGAAATGAGCAAAAGATGGAAGTACGGATTTTAGAAAAAACTTTTGAATTAGACCACTTTCATGATCATTGGCTCAATTATCAATTATTAATGTGTACATGTTTCTATGTGTATCAATATCATTGATTATTAATTGTTATAATATATTTATGTCTTCTGAAACGATTTTCTCTTTTAGGAAATTATAATGAATTTCGTTGGGACCTTCATGTTTATCGCTGTAGGTGGCACAGCTCTTCATTATTGGCACGGCTATCAGCCAGAGAATAAATACGATGTGATTGTTCAGGAACGACAGGTAATTAAACGATGAAAATATTAATACTAATTTTAATAAATATTAATTTGAATAAATTTAATAATAAAAATAATTTTAGATTAATATTAATTATAATAAATTCAATAATAATAATAATTTTAGATTAATATTAATTTTAATAAATTCAATAATAATAATAATTTTAGATTAATATTAATTTTAATAAATTGAATAATAATAATAATTTTAGATTAATATTAATTTTAATAAATTGAATAATAATATTTTTATATTAATATTAATTGTAATAAATTTAATAATAATATTTTTATATTAATATTAATTCTAATAAATTTCATAATAATATTTTTATATTAATATTAATTCTAATAAATTTAATTATAATATTTTTATATTAATATTAATTTGAATAAATTTAATAATAATATTTTTATATTGATATTAATTTTAATAAATCAAACGCAAGATTAACTAAATATATTATATAAACCAGCTCATTTGGTAGAGATCGTGGAATATGTTGTGAATGTTTAATTCACGTGCTTTAACACAATTTTCATGGCATTTACATAAAGTTACCATTTTTTTTTTTAGGCGGGCCTAGCTGTTGGAGCGTTATGCGTCATCGAGGGTGCAGCGTACCTAGTAGATCTTGTGCTAAGCTTCCTGCATTTTACGAAAAGCCAAAGCGAATACTTAGAATAAAATCGCGTTCTTAATATGTAATTAGAGCTAATTGTCATCTCGTCGCATTTTTTTTTTTCCAAACGTCGCCACAACATCAACTCTAATGATCACAATTCCAATATTTGATGTTCTATAAACAAAATTAGGTATGTGTCGTTCAGGTACATACGCTCGAACAACTTTTGACGCAACATACTTTGTTTAATATTAGACTGCCAATGTTTATACATTTGCAGAATATTTAAATTTGTAGAAAAAAAGGTTGTTTAAAGTTTAGGGGGTGAAACAAAATTTATATTTGTACTGGTGATTATGAAAGTGGTTTAAGTTCAAAATTTTTTAAAAGTTATTTCATCAATTAAATCCTATGGAAATAAACAAAATTACAAAAAGTGAAGATGTAAATTTTCGGAAAAAACTTTTGACTTACATCACTTTCATAATCACAGGTTCATTTAGGTACCATTTATTGGTCCAAGCTGAACGATCACAGTCTAGTTATTAAATCATAAGTATATTGTATCAGGTGCTAATTAGAAAAGTTCAAATTATCATTTCAATTGCTTGCGTTTTACGACAATTGACTATTAAAACCTCCGTATATTATAATATGTAAAATGACATGTAACATTTTATACTTGAACTACCGATAAAAGTGTATCACCAAATATAGGAGATAATATAGAAAATAATATTTAATTTTTATACGTAAGGCTGCTATATTTTTATTGAGACAGTTAACACTACGATTACTGTTTATCATTTCATAATTGTGGACAATAAATCAACATTCACTCGACAGAGGTATCTAAATCTTGAAAAAGAATTTATTCACGTATAAATACGCCTTGTTAAGGGAATAGCTTCGAAAATTCAAAAACTTCATAATTTACTGAAATTTCTAAACAAAATTAATTGATAAAATAGTAAAGCATGAATAATCAAATCTAATCTCATTTCTTTGGAAAACTGTTAATGAGACATTAACCCTTTGCACTCAAGAGGTGACAGTTAGTCGTCTACTGTTTATCATTTCATAATTGTGGACAATAAATCAACATTCACTCGACAGAGGTATCTAAATCTTGAAAAAGAATTTATTCACGTATAAATACGCCTTGTTAAGGGAATAGCTTCGAAAATTCAAAAACTTCATAATTTACTGAAATTTCTAAACAAAATTAATTGATAAAATAGTAAAGCATGAATAATCAAATCTAATCTCATTTCTTTGGAAAACTGTTAATGAGACATTAACCCTTTGCACTCAAGAGGTGACAGTTAGTCGTCTAGTTGTTAAAGAAATAGCTTCGAAAATTCAAAAATTTCATAATTTACTGAAATTCCTAAACAAAATTAATCGATAAAATAGTAAAGCGTAAATAATTAAATCCAATCTCGTTTTTTTGGGAAACTGTTAATGAGGCATTAACCCTTTACACTCAAGAGGTGATAGTTGCCTAATAATATTAATTTCAAAGCTTTTCAGGTGTAAAATAATTACTAAAATTCACTTATATTAGACTTCATTTAGTTTAGTTAAGTTATGTATTAAAATTTACATATATGACTATTTAAGCTTCGGGTCTGACTAATAAACAAATTAACTAAAGTCTGAAAATTTGCGAAACTATTTATCATTTGACGACTAACAGTCACCCCTCGAATGCAAAGGGTTAATTTATTCTTTTATTGCGTTTTCCTTATCAAGAATTTATTTTTCCACGTAAAGAACATCCCTATTAGAAAATTGTACAATTTTCAAAATCTGCTTTATAATACAACAAAATATTTATCATTTTACGACTAACAGTCATTTCTCGAGTGCAAAGGGTTAATTTATTCTAATATTGCACTTTCCTCATTAAAAATTTATTTTTTCACGCAAACAACTTCCCTATTAAAAAATTGTACAATTTTCAAAATCTGCTTTATAATACAACAAAATATTTATCGTTTGACGACTAACAATCACTTCTCGAGTGCAAAGGGTTAATTTATTCTTTTATTGCGTTTTTCTTATCAAGAATTTATTTTTTCACGCAAAGAACACCCCAATTAGAAAATTGTACAATTTCAAAAATTTGCATTATAATACAACAAAATATTTATCATTTTACGACTAACAATCGCTTCTCGAGTGCAAAGGGTTAATTTATTCTTTTATTGCTTTTTTCTTATCAAGAATTTATTTTTCCATGCAAAGAACAACCCAATTAGAAAATTGTACAATTTTCAAAATCTGCTTTATAATACAACAAAATATTTATCATTTTACGACTAACAATCACTTCTCGAGTGCAAAGGGTTAATTTATTCTTTTATTGCGTTTTCCTCATCAAGAATTTATTTTTTCACGCAAAGAACACCCCAATTAGAAAATTGTACAATTTCAAAAATTTGCATTATAATACAACAACAGATTTATCGTTTGACGACTAACAATCACTTCTGGAGTGCAAAGGGTTAAACTGCAAGTAAAAAGAGTAGCTTTCAATTAGAAACAACGTTAACACAAACGTGAACAAGGTTACTCGTCCACATGAAAATTACTCGAGAACGATTCAACGAAAGCTTCAGTGTTCCAGATCGATTGTTTTCTATCAACCTTCGAGCGATCAACGGTTAATTCAATGGGTTTATTCTTTCACGTGCGTCGACTTTTGAAGGACTTCAGTTTTCTACTGAAAGGATATGAGATGGTATAACGAAACTCGACTAAATTAAATCACAAATGTTGTCGAGATCCGTTCAAAAGTTTCTTATGGTTATACTTAGATCATGGGTGGCGCTTGTTTCCACGAGCTGACAAAATACAATGAATACACGATACCAAGATGGCTGTGGTTGATTTATTGCATCGACACCGGCACGTTCCTTATCATCTTCTTTTGCATCGCGCTGACGCATGTGTTCGAAAAACCTCGAGGTTTCTTAGTTAGTTTCACACTGATTTTATTTTACTAACCCCCTATGTAGAATAATAGAAATTTCAAAAACGAGGAAACATTGGGAAATACTTCGCTCGGAATTAAATATAATTATTGTAAATATGTTTCCAAAATATAATATTTTGGTGTCTTTTGGGGAAAAAGTACTTTAACTCAAAACAAGGATATTTTTGTGAAATATTTCCATTTAATTATTGCCTAAATATGGCCTAAATTAAAACCATTTGTTTTATAATTTTAATTTAATTTAATTTAATTTAAGATTTATTTAATTCAATTTAAGAATTTAAGATTAAACTTAACGCTAAAACGTTATTTTAGTAAAATTAATATTAAACAGTTGTAAACATTCGAATATTTAAATTTCTACTGTAGTAATATCTAAACAGACAAATTTAATTTTACTGTCGAAATACTTGAATATTGTGTAATGCTAATGTAAAATTTAACATAAAATATTGAACTGGTCAGTATTCTGCATAATTTTGAAATATGTTGTAGAAATCAACATTTTGAACAATTTGATAGTTTCAAACAGATTCTAAATAATATCTGAGGGAAATGGCAGAATAAATGTCTGAGTTAAGGTATTTTTCTTCTAGAGAATCTTGAAATTGAATCGTCTATCTTGTGACAATTTCGTTTACAGGAGTTCACGTATTTTTTGTTGGGAGTGGTTTTCCATTTGATAGGTGCAATAGCAGGCGTTACGAGAGCACGTTACGAAGACATCGAAAGTTCTGAGGTGCCACGAAGCGAAATGAAAATTGGCTTACTGTTAATGGGTACACAATTTTTCACGAATAATCCACATTTTAGAATCCATAAAATTTCTGGATTAACCTTTTATGGGCCCATGTAACTTTCAAGTCACATGAAAATTAATTAATAATTTATTGACACTTTAACAAATAATTTGCTTTTTTAATGAAAAATCGACATTTTAGAATCCATAAAATTTCTGGATTAACCCTTTATGGGTCCGTGTAACTTTCAAGTCACATGCTAATTAATTAATAATTTATTGACATTTTAACAAATAATTTGCTTTTTTAATGAAAAATCGACATTTTAGAATCCATAAAATTTCTGGGTTAACCCTTTATGGACCCGTATAACTTTCAGATCACAGGCTAATTAATTAATAATTTATTGACATTTTAATAAATAATTTGCTTTTTTAATGAACAATCGACATTTTAGAATCCATAAAATTTCTGGATTAACCCTTTATGGACCCGTGTAACTTTCAAGTCACATGCTAATTAATTAATAATTTATTGACACTTTAACAAATAATTTGCTTTTTTAATGAAAAATCGACATTTTAGAATCCTTAAAATTTCTGGATTAACCCTTTATGGGCCCGTGTAACTTTCAAGTCACATGCTAATTAATTAATAATTTATCGACATTTTAACAAATAATTTGCTTTTTTAATGAGATGACGTATGCATATTAATTCTATAAGGTCCTATAATGTAAAATTGTTTACACTGGAAAATTTCTTTTTATCTTTTATGTATAGGATTATAATTGTTGATTTTCCGTTCCATCAATTTTTTTTATATTTAAAACAAAAATTCGGCCCATAAAGGGTTAATGTAAAATTTATTATTAATTATTTTAATTACAGTAATTTCAAAATCAACATTTATTTGACTTGTTCGACACTGTTTGATATTACGATACAAAATTACAGATAAATTTCCCAACTGTAATTATTGAAATTTCTGAAATAACCTTAGAAGTTTGTTCGTTTTCAGGAAACTTCATCGTGCTCTTCTGCGAATCCGCCCACATTGCCTACATGGAATATTCGAAACTAAAATCTAGTAGATCCGAGGAGACGTATCCCGCTCATAATGAATAAACCTTCGATGCCCACGCATATATGCATACGCTCTAGTTTTAATTATTATACTTAATGTTAATGCTTGAATTTAACAATAAATTTCTAAGTCCTTTTCGCATTTTCATTGGCACGGTTCTGTATCGATAGAAGAGAAAATCGATCGCTTGAATACGCGCGTAACTTCCGGTGTTTACGGTCACAGGAAGAGGTGTTTTAAAACAAACGATTGTCAGGAATCTCTTATCGTTTCCGTGGAACGTTTGGGTTTCGTAAACGTCGCAGCGTCGGTGAAATAATCTTTCCCAAGGAAATGGGTAACGTGCCACCGATATCCATTAGCAATCTGCACATAAATATCTGGACTGCGGAAAAAAAATTGCTGATCTGGAGGACGATAGCTATGGTACGATTTTTTACCTGTAAACCATTGAACGTTTATTTGAAACAGAAATAGAAATTTAATCGTAAGATTAATTCTTATCTAAATGTAATAATAATATTTTATCAAATAAATTAATTTCTTACCTACGTACATATAAAGGAGATTGAACATGCAAAAATTACTATCGATTAATAAATTAATTTCTTACCTACGTACACATAAAAGAGATTAATCATGTCAAAATTACTATCAATTAAAAAAATTAATTTAAAATTTCAAAGAAATTAATTTCTTACCTACGTACACATAAAGGAGATTAATCATGCTAAAATTACTAACAATTAAAAAAATTAATTTAAAAATCCAAAAAAATTAATTTCTTACCTACGTACACATAAAGGAGATTAATCATGCTAAAATTATTAACAATTAAAAAAATTAATTTAAAATTTCAAAGAAATTTATTTCTTACCTACGTACACACAAAACAGATTAATCATGCAAAAATTACTATCGATTAATAAATTAATTAAAAAATTCAAATAAATTGATTTCTTACCTACCTATACATGAAAGAGATTAATCATGCTAAAATTACTAACAATTAAAAAAATTAATTTTTAAAATCCAAAGAAATTAATTTCTTACCTACGTACACACAAAACAGATTAATCATGTCAAAATTACTATCGATTAATAAATTAATTAAAAAATTCAAATAAATTGATTTCTTACCTACCTATACATGAAAGAGATTAATCATGCTAAAATTACTAACAATTAAAAAAATTAATTTTTAAAATCCAAAGAAATTAATTTCTTACCTACGTACACACAAAACAGATTAATCATGTCAAAATTACTATCGATTAATAAATTAATTAAAAAATTCAAATAAATTGATTTCTTACCTACCTATACATAAAAGAGATTAATTATGTCAAAATTACTAACAATTAAAAAAATTAATTTAAAATTTCAAAGAAATTGATTTCTTACCTACGTACACATAAAAGAGATTAATCATTTAAAAATTACTATCGATTAATAAGTTAATTTGAAAATTCAAAGAAATAAATTTTTTATCTACATACACATGAAAGAGATGAATTATGCAAAAATTACTATTGATGAATAAATTAATTTCTCTAATAATAAGTAAATTAGAATGCTCATTAGTAAAAGAATGACTTTAATAAATCAATAGCATATAATTAAATCATTAAATTGTCTACAATGTTATACTTTTCTAAAAACGCTTGTTGTAGGTCTATAATTAGGAATCAGCTAATTCTTCCTAATAATTTATATGCCTAAACGAGACCTGCTAAATTAAAATAGATTAATTCTTATTCTGTGTGAAAATTCATTAACGTATAATCATTTATAAAAATAAAAATATTTTAGAATATAAATAAAAGAAAAATAATAGAATTTCTCAGTAATTATTCATAAATATGAACCAATGGGATTCGAAGTAAATATATGAAACATTTTACAGTCTGCTTGCATAATAGGCACAGCAGTGTATTCTCGCCCACTGGAGCCATATCTGGATGCTCCAATTTTTGGAATTCTAGTGCCCACCTTTATAACCGGCTACATTCTCATAAACTCGTCGGACATATTGCTGCTGGTGCTGAAGAAGGAATATGTTTTTCTCGTAAGTGAGTGAAACACATAATAAAATCCATTGACTGATCAAAGATACAAGATAATGAAATTTACATGAAAATCATTCAGGAAACATGCTTCGTTGTAATCGGTGCTATTGGAAGTCTGATTTGTGGCACTTATCAGATTTACAAGTGGACCGAATGGATAGCTGACTTCTCTATCGATCCTAATCGAGACTATGAGTACGTTTCAAATATTCAAATTAGTATTTCTATCGGATCTCCTAAAAAATATTTTTTTAAAGCAACTAAATTAATTTATTTTTCAAGCTAAATTATCCACGTATCTCTTTCTCTATCTTTTAGACATTAAAATTAATTTTATTAAATTTTATTAATCTCTCTGATAAATTTTTAATCCCTTTTTTATTATAATAGATTTTCACGGTTGTTTTCGAGATTTTAACATCGTCGACAAACCTAATGGAATAAAATTATATTCACCGGTTAAAAAGCGTTCCATTGATTTGTTCCAGTGTCCCAGAATTGGTGCTGGCCTTTGCCTTCCTGTTTCACTTCGTGGCTTTGTGCGCCGAGCTAATCTACCGTATATTTCAAATACGTGAATCGTGGAACTCTCCACAAGCAAATCAATGATAGGTTAACACGTTTTTTTTCTGAAGAAAGCTCGAATAACGCAACGATCACGATCAAAAGGTTGCAAAATAATCTTAATATGTATATTGCAATACGAAACTCGCATAAGTGAATAATAAATACGATCGAACAACTGCAATGTAATATTTATAAAGAAATTTAATATTTAAGAAATTTCCGAAAATACAGTAGCATAATTTTTGCGACGTCGTTTAAGGACAAGTCATAAGATAATTCACGTGAAACGATGATAGACGAAGTTATTTTCTATTTATGAGATATGATTCAAGAATTTTAGAAATAATGAACGAGAAGCGAGATAAGTGAGTCATGGATGAAGTATAGCGAGCGAAGTTAAGAAGGGTTGCAACACCGGCCACGATATACATCAATTAGCC
>JAOPTO010002238.1:133173-156698 GCA_033822845.1 Tetrapedia diversipes | reverse complement strand
ATAATGATCTTTTGTCATATCTTAATGTTTGCTTTTATTTAATCGATATTTCCTAGCAGAAATTATTAGAATTAATAATAGAATAATTTCCAATGAGGAAGGTGATAAGGTATAAAATTACCATATTACGATTAAGTGAGTGGAATTGATAGAATAATTATAGCGTTTGAATAACGTGGTTTTTTAAATGGAAATCACGGTGCATATACGGTTCAAGATCGATACGTAGATCGTGAGTGAAGAGCACAGGCCGCACCTACTGACCTAGTGAACACGTGATCCTCCGTACGCACGTTCGTGAATAGTACCTGCTAGTGTATGCGAGAAATCACACTTGCATAAGCGATTGTGTTTAGGTTTGATGACGTACGTGTGCACAGGTATTATGGTTTTGCTGTAATACGACCAGCCACCGGTTAAAACTATTACGCAATTAGAAATTAACCTCCTGTTGCTATAAGTCGAACCAGTTGGATCATTCACGATCACTTTTTAACATATTTTATCGCTTCTGAGGGAAAAATTAAATTAGAATAATCCTCAATTCATTTCCTTATTAATAGTAATTACAAACATTATTTCATACAATTTTCTGTAGCATCTTAGGTTTATTTTTAAAATAAAAATTAATTTTATCTTTAATCTGTGAATTGTAAATAATCCTTTATTTACTCAGGCAACACCATCTTTTTTGAACAGTATGAAATAAAATATTTTTTGATAATTGGGATTAAAATTTATTTTGCTAGTTTAAATCAGTAAATTTTTAATTTATATGACAATTACAAAAATTATTTCACACACTCTTCTGTAAAGTATAATATATTTTATGTAGCATCTTAGGCCTATTTTTAAAATCTAAATTAATTTTATCTTTAATCTCTGAATTGTAAATAATCTTTTATTTACTCAGGCAACACCATCTTTTTCTGAGCAATATGAAATAAAGTATATTTTATGTATTCGGATTAAAATTTATTTTGCTAGTTTAAATCTGTAAATTTTTAATTTATATGGCAATGACAAACATTATTTCACACACTCTTCTGTAAAGTATAATATATTTTATGTAGCATCTTAGGCTTATTTTTAAAATCTAAATTAATTTTATTTTTGATCTGTGAATTGTAAATAATCTTTTATTTACTCAGGCAACACCTTCTTTTGAGCAATATAAAATAAAATATATTTTGTGTATTGGGATTAAAATTTATTTTGCTAATTTAAATCTGTAAATTTTTAATTTACTCTGGTAAAAGTATTCTGGAAATAAAGCAATGTAGAAAGTGTTTGTTTTAGAACTGAGATTCACTTTAATGTTTTAGATCTATATACTATAGTTGGCTTTCTTTTTATCTGAGCTTGTGTATATTTTATTGGTCATAGAATTATAGCTAGTATCATGAATTCACGATCGATATGGAACAGAAAAGGATGGTTCACGACGATATTCTCATACTTGTTCCATATTTACTATCGTAACCTAAACGTTATAGACTTCCATAACTGGCACTGTTTATCGGTCATTGTGTAATGAACTGACGAATTAAGAATTCTCTTCGAAACTTTACGTGTATTTAACCTATTATACCCGACTGGCTTTAAATAACCTCGATATTTTCTTGAATCAACAAAAGGAAGATACTATTCACAAAAATCATAATCCATTACATTTTATTCTGAGTTGCCATTTTGTTAAGCTTCGACTTTCTGTATTAAATTCAAATTCATCAACTGAAAATTTCATTTCCTTTTTTCAAGGAAATATTTTAATATTATCAATATTTTAATTTATACAGGTATCAAAGTTATGTACAGTAGTGGACAAAAGTTTAAGGCCAAAGGATAAAAGAAAATAAATTAATAAGAAATAAATAAAATTTGTGTTCTATGTTAACACTAAAACTACCTTGTAATTGATTACAGTGTACTTATTTGCATGGAACAGAACAAATTGAAAATTAAATGAAAAAATATCAAATACACAGAAAACAAATCTTTATTTATACATTCTGCAAAAAATCATAGTAAATTTTGCAAGCTTGGTAAAGTGAATTTATGAATAATCATCAATCCGTCATTTTGACTGCTCTGGTAATTCTAGTGTTAATCGATAAATAGTGTTCTACCATAATGACAATAAAAATGAATACATAAATAATATTTGCGAATCATAAAACTATGTTTTATATTGTTCTATGGTCTTAAACTTTTGTCTGCCACTGTATGTAGAATTTGAAGGAAATTGAATAATATTTGTACAAATCAGAGAACATTCATTGCGTTCTAATTGGTGCAGATCATTCTCTTAAAGCTATCAAATTTACATATAAATACACAAAATGCAAGACGTCCGAATGAATCATTTTAAAACACCCTGTATATATTACTGTAGCAAAAAAAGATTTTATTACAATAAAAAGAAATTTTTAATTTATTTAAAATAAACGTTTATTACAATAAATTAAGCCATTGCAGTATAAATTCGTCTAATTTAATGATCTTACACATTCATAGCACATAATGGTATTCCGTGATAACCACCAAATTCATCCGATTTATCCGAAAAATCGAATTGCGCGTGAAACGCGATACGCTGCATGAAATCGAGGAAGAAGGAGACGCGAAAGAACGATTTCGTAATGTTGCACAATGGTAAAATGATTCAGAAGGTGTACACAAGCCGATTTGAGATCGGTTCGGGAAGAAAATGCTCCCTTTTTATTCCGACGTCGCTCGACCAATCCCATACTTACACTCCCGTTCATAAATAAGGGGACACTCGAAAAATACAATGCAAAAGAAAATTGATATCAGAGCTACAGAACATTTCAATCAATGATGTGGAATCGTTCTCATTTTAATTATTTGCATTTAACCATTAAATTTGTATATCTTCTTTATGAAAATGGAACTTTCAGAAATACAAGAAATTTTACACCTGTTAAAAAATAAATGTCGGCACATATATTTCTGAAATTGTAATAAGTTATAGGGCTCACTAAATATCGCTTCATCAATTAAGGGTTAATTATTTTAATTAACCCTTTATGGGCCGAATTTTTGTTTTAAATATAAAAAAGTTGATGGAACGAAAAATTAACAATCATAATCTATATATGCAAATGAAAACAAATTTTACATTATAGAACATTATATAATTAATATCTATACGCCATCTCATGAAAAAAAAAACAAATTATTTAAATTATATTAAAATAAAAATTATTAAAATTATATATTATTATTATATATTTATTGTCAATAAATTAGCATGTGATCTGAAAGTTACACGAGTTACACTTTGTGGATGGAAATTAATTTAACATTTCGTTCCAAAGCACTCACCAATTAAAAACAAAATTTCATTATAATTATGTGTATCACAGCTCGACATATAAGTATTTCATTCGACACAAAAATAATGTTATATCGAGCACAGCTCGAGTGGAAAGGGTTAAGATCGTACCGAGGGCCAAAACATCGTGAGTATTTTGTTTAAAACTGATAAGTGTCTGGTGACTTATGGACGGGAGTGTATTTGATCGTGACTCGGTGCTGTGGCCCGTGCCTCGAAAAGGGTTGCGCACGTGTACACATCCGCAATACGTCCACGGCAAATTATACACCGTGAGTCACGTGAAATGCAACATGCACACCGGTGCATGCTTTTCCGACGCAACGACCAACACGTGCTCGTGAATTAAATGCTGCCTTGGTCGCCTCGCCCTTCGCCACAGACTCCGATTACCGGGGCCATTTTTTTATTCTTTCTTTTCAAGAGATGTGGTGATTCGCGCCTTCGTCACAGACTCCGATTACCGGGGCCATTTTAATATAATTCTTTCTTCTCAAGAGATGTGACTTCCGCCTTCGTCATAGACTCCAATTACTGGGGCCATTTTATAATTCTTTTCTTTCAAAAGATGTGACTTTCGCCTTTGTCACAGATTCCGATTACTGGGGCCATTTTATTATAATTCTTTCTTCTCAAGAGATGTAACTTCCGCCTTCGTTACAGGTTCCGATTACTAGGACCATTTTTAATACTTTTTTTTTTTGTTTCAAGAGATGTGTTTTTTTATTCTTTCTTTTCAAGAGATGTGGTGATTCGCGCCTTCGTCACAGACTTCGATTACCGGGGCCATTTTATTATAATCCTTTCTTCTCAACAGATGTGACTTCCGCCTTTACATCACAGACTTCAATTGCTAGGGCCATTTTTTAATTCTCCTTCTTCTTTTCTTTTTCAAGAGATATGGTGACTCACGCCTTCGTCACAAGCTTCAATTATCGGGGCCATTTCTTAATTATTCTTTTTTATTTGTTTCAAAAGATATGGTGACTCGTGCTTACATCACAGACTTCAATTGCTAGGGCCATTTTTAATTCTTCTTTTTCTTTTCTTTTTCAAGAGATGTAGTGAATCGCATCTTTGTTACAAATTTCAATCATCGGGGCCATTTCTTAATTATTCTTTTTTATTTGTTTCAAGAGATGTGATGATTCGCGCCTACATCACAGATTTCAATTACTAGGTCCATTTTTTAATTCTTCTTTTTCTTTTCTTTTTCATGAAATTTGGTGACTTGTGTTTTCGTCACAGACTTCGATTGCTAGGGCCATTTTTAATTCTTCTTTTTCTTTTCTTTTTCAAGAGATGTAGTGACTTGCACCTTCGTCATAAGCTTCAATCATCGGGGCCATTTCTTAATTATTCTTTTTTACTTGTTTCAAGATATATGATGATTCGCGCCTACATCACAAATTTCAATTACTAGGGCCATTTTTTAATTCTTCTTTTTCTTTCCTTTTTCATGAAATTTGGTGACTTGTGTTTTCGTCACAGACTTCGATTGCTAGGGCCATTTTTAATTCTTCTTTTTCTTTTCTTGTTCAAGAAATGTGGTGACTCGCGCCTTTGTCACAGGCTCCAATTACCGGGGCCATTTTTTAATTCTTCTATTTTTTTTCAAGAGATGTGGGTGACTCGCGCCCTTGCGAACAAAGAGGTATTATTCGAGCAGGTCGAATTCTTGGACGATGAATGGAAGGAGCTGTACGTGCATCGATTGGCGTATTAGAAAAAGTTTCGCGGAGGAGAAAGTAATTTCGCTGAAAAGTATGTAAATTAGGTTTTGGGTCAGGGTTGTCGCAATGTGTATTGTTGTTGTTAATAACGCGAATTAGCGAGATTGAAAGATCCCGCACGAAAGATTGGTGAATGTAAAATTTCTCTTATAAAAGAAAAGTCGAATCTTTAAAATCGTATCTATTTAGAAAGGTGAAATTTCACTTTTAAACGTTTCAATGACTTTAATGGCTCCGTTTAAAAATTTTTAATTTAAAACTCATCGGATAATTTTATCATATTAGGCAATTTCTCTTTTCATTTACAGAAAAGTTAAACTTCTAAAATTATATGCAAAATACTAAAATCTTATTTTAAAATATTTTATTAATCTCATCTTTACAGGAAATTACATAAATTTTTGCTTGCAGAGTAGTTTGATTGTTCAGTCGCAAGAATTTAGAACTTATCAGGCAATCTTGTCTAATTTTGGAATCACAGAGAAAAATTATTCCTGAAAATTAATTAAATTACTCGTCACTCGTCGTCAGAACAATTCCTCTTTTCTTGTAGTGAGAAAAGTTTCTCGAGGAAACTGGAATTGCGTAACAATTATGAAAGATTTCATACATACGTGTACAGCCAGTTTCCTCGTTGTGGAAATTCTTCGCGTGAAGAGAGTTATTGTTACTTTCAGCATTGTATTGTTCATCATCGTTGCTTTATAGATTAGCAGCTTTGAGAGTTTTTCTTCTGGGTTAAATTAGTTAAAGAGAAAATGTTATTCCTACTTGAAATTCATTTTATTTAACTGCTTGTTTGACCAACAACGTTGGGTGAAGGAAGCAACGTATACAGTGTGAACTAGGGGTCCGCCAACAATTAGGTGTGTTCTACGAATAATCATAGCAGTCAGTCACGTATAATTATGGTGTATTGGTGGTAGTCGATTCTACGAAAATGCGCCCTACATCCACCTAACATACAATACTAAGTATTCGAAAATATAAAAATTTAAAAAACATCTCAATAAACTTTTAAATTAATTTATTCAATAAAACTAATACTAATTTGTTGAATAAATTCATTTATTCAATGAAATTTCAATAAAATAAGAAATAACAACATTTCAGCTCTCTGTAATTCAAAATGGAATTACCAAAATTTATTCCAAATTTAAAACTAAGATTCGATTTTTTACGAGTGAGTTGAAATTTAATCTAAATCAAAGTAGAATTTCCAAAATTAATCAGAACTTAATCAGATTTTTTAATATACCTATTTTGTCTAATTTATACCTGTTTTGCCTGAAACGAGTCAATTTGACTCAGACATGAAAATTGAAGTTAAAAAAAAAAATAAAACTTTATTTTAAAGAAAGATTATTCAAAACAATTTTTTCATATATATTCTGTGTTTAAAATATATTTCCACACATTTTTTTATTACATTTAGCTCTTACTTCTATCCTTTTCACGTGATACTGAAATTTGACAAAATTATAAGCCAGTCAAATTGATTCACTCTGACAATCTGATGTTAACCAGTTAACTGCTTTTGACGTATATACACGTCAAACGTATATACACGTCATATAAAAAATTACCTTTCTATATAAACGCTCAAAATTTTTATTATTATTATTTATTATTATTTTTATTATTATTTAGTGGTATGTTCCCTTTATGTTTCTTTGTGAGGAACTTTTAAAAATAAATTCCCTGGTTAACTGGTTAAATGAAATCGAATTACGTTTGCGACAAAAGTGCCCTGAAGACAGAAAAAGTCAATTATTACATATATATTCTGAGTTTAAAATTTCCACAAATTTTTTTATTACATTTAGCTCTTACTTCTATCCCTTTCACGTGATTCTGGAACTTGACAAAATTATAAGCCAGTCAAATTGATTCATTCCGACAATCTGATGTTAACCAGTTAACTGCTTTTGACATACATACACGTCATATAAAAAATTACCTTTCTATATAAACGCTCAAAATTTTTATTATTATTGTTTATTATTATTTATTATTATTTTTATTATTATTTAGTGGTATGTTCCCTTTATGTTTCTTTGTGAGGAACTTTTAAAAATAAATTCCCTGGTTAACTGGTTAAATGAAATCGAATTACGTTTGCGACAAAAGTGCCCTGAAGAAGGAAAAAGTCAGAAACAACGGGCGACGATCCATCCTCGCGAAATCGCCAAGCAAGTGGCATAATCAGGAGCAAAACGACTGCGACATAGTGAACCTGGGCTGACAAAGTCTGCAGACCGCCTGCGCAACTTGCACGTATGCACGACGTTACTTTACTACCCACCCAGCCTCGCACAGTGTGTCACGCTTGGCGTTCCAGTTTAAGTCGGTCCGCCACACAGTGTGGAACTGCGTGTGTTCCCTCGACCATACTTTCCACACTGTACGGCGGCGATCAGCGCGATTGAACACCGTCGAACGATCGATCGATCGATCCCGTCACACGTTGACACAGCTGATTCGAACGATTCTCTTGATGCCTTAGAGCCTCGAGTTATCTCGAGGCGTTTCGTTCAAGTTTTGCGACGTATTCGTGCGGTGGAAAAAAAAATAGGGTACCTTGGAAGTTCACCGCAAAGTGCGTGCTTTAAAAGGTGGACCTTTAAATCGAAAGGTGTTTCGAGAGTGCAACGCGAAATCCACGTGGGAACTGTTTCATCGAGGCACGTTGAAAAGGGTATGTGTCATTAAAAATGTATTGAGAAACTTCTGTTATTCTTCTGTTTTCTTAACACTGTAACTATCAAGAGAGGTCAAAGTGACCAATTTGTAATTTTTGAAATGGAAACTCGGTAAATTTCATTTAGTTATCCAAATATTACTGTATTTTAATCCGGGACTGATAAGGTGATGATTTATTTTCACCTTTTTTCCAATTAACTATTCTGAGGACTTATTTCTTAACACTATAACTACTAGAACCAATCAAAATGATCAATTCGTAATTTTTGAAATGGAAACTCGGCAAATTTCATTCAGTTATCCAAATATTAGTGTATCTTAATCTGTGACTGATAAGGTGATGTGTTATTTTCATCTTTTTTCCAATTAACTATTCTAAGGGTTTATTTCTTTAAATACTATAACTACCAAGACCGATCAAAATGACCAATTTGTAATTTTTGAAATGGAAACTTGGTAAATTTATTGTGATACCTACACCTTTGAAAATTTTGTAAATTTATTGTGATACCTACACCTTTGAAAATTTTGTAAATTTATTGTGATACCTACACCTTTGAAAATTTTGTAAATTTATTGTGATACCTACACCTTTGAAAATTTACTATAACTTTTACTATAATTATTACAGTTTGTTTCCCTCTATTAGGTATTTTTTGAATATAATTTTCAACTTAATTTCTCCGTCACAAATAAATGTACCCTAACCGTTGGTAGTTATAGTGTTAAGAAGTCTTTTCATTGTGAGAACAATTTGAAGGAATTGTTAATACGTGCTTTCTTCATTAAACTTGTAAACTTCTTCAAAGAAATTGAAGTCAAAAACAGCTCTGAAGATCTTAGACACGACAGGGTCAATTGTTCTAAAATGCAAACTTGAAATAACTTTTCAATTAATAATTACATTCCGTATTTGGTATTTTAAAGCCTAAAGATGCTAATTTGATTGTTCGATGTATTAGGGGGACCGGAAAATAATTCTTACATTATAAATAATTTATGAATAATCTCTTATATTAAATTCAAACACCTAAATTTTTAACGAATTTTTATTTTTAATTATTGATGTTATCACCCTCATTATCAATTTCTTTTGCCATCTAGTATGCAAATTTTCAATGCTAGATCGATAAAAATTATTTGATTTTTGAGTGAAATATCTTGAGATGGAATGACAGAAAAGACATTACTTTTCGGTCCTCTTAACACTAGGTTTACGAGATTTCGAATTTCACGAGCAAGAATTGCAAAGACAATTACTATTATTCTTAACAATTTTCGTTAACTATTATTAATAGGGTGATACAAATGCACCCAAATCTATTTCCCTTTAATCTCTGCAATTTAAAATTCCATATGATGTATACCTATTTCTTAATTATATGTATATTACAATTAAAATATACAAGAAATATTCGTAAATCTAGTGTTAATACATAATAAGGTAGAGTACCTTACTCGTTGAATCGTTGAATCACCCATTGTGTAACGCGTGGATATGAGTCAGGAACGCGTGGAATGTTTATTCTCTGTTAAAATCGTTAATACAGTCGCATTTCGATTTACGACGTTTCGCCTGAAACGCGATTTCGGGAAGGAGCGTAAAAATGGCCGATATGATTTTTAAAGCAACCCACGGAAATTTTACGCGGCCGTCTGTAAATCAATTGCTCTAAACACGCAAAAACTGGAACGACACATCCTGAACGCACACGAGCACGTGTCTGGAGCAATTTCGCGCCATTAATTTATCGCGCTGGCAACCTTTCACGAGGCTAATTCAGACGCTCGTCGCATTGTTCGCCGCCGATGCAGGTTCAACGCGCGTTGATGAAGGGAAATTAGGATCGGGGTGAATGAAGAACACGCCTGCACGAAGGATCGATCTGAAACATCTCAAGCTGGGTGACGGCAGAGGAAAACACCGCAGAGTCAGAATGGCAGACGAGAGTCAACAGGAGCAACGTGTTCGCAAGGAGCGGAGGATGATCAGGCACGTGCCTGTTATGCTGAAAGTGTTGGAAATCGTAAGTAGCCCTTATTTTTTTTTTTTTTTTTTTTTTAATGTGGAGGAAATCTTCGAAAGATACTGGAAGGGTGATGGGGTTTTGCAGGACTTTTACCTCCACGGTGGTCTACCTCAGCGGGATGGGGGAACACCGGGAACCCAAAACAAATTTTGGCATCAAGTCCGAAAAATACTATTTAATTTGGCTCAACTGAACAATTATGTGCAAGCTTAAAAACAGAACATTCTAGTTTGAAATTTGTGAAATATTTGTTAACATTATGAAATAATGTTAATGGACAATAATTAACCCTTTGCTCTCCGGATTATCTCGGACGTATTGGATGGGACGTATTCTCGGGGACTCAAAGCCTGCAATGGCACATGAAATGGGTGACGTCTCCCAGATGTCATTATTAAGATGTATGTTAAGGAGTTAATAAGGTTCAAAAATTGATTTCTAGAACTTGTAGTAAGGATTAAGCAAGCAATGATAGTGATAACAATTAAGTATATTGATTAAGAGACAATACTACCAAACTGTATTAAGAGTAATCTATATTATATTTAGTTTCAAATAATTTAATAATAATTTACAGTAACATTAGGTGAGAGCAAATTTCATATTTTATCACTTTCTTTTTTAACAGCAATAAGCTAACTTGGGTGAAGAATTTCTGAATTTTATAGGGGATGGGTATTTTTAAATTTACAAAATCTTTTAACTTACTATAGGTCACATTAAAATCTTATTGAATCGATAATTTGTTTACTAAATTTAATAGAAAGATTATTTTAGTCTAAATTTAAGCTTTACTAAATTTAGACTAATTTTTACTAAATTTAGGTATTACAAAAATCAATCTTTAAGATTCTAATCTTCCCTATACTTGACACTGTGTTATTTAAAATCGACAAAAGTTTTGCATTCACTTGATGGACAGTATCTTTCACCATGTTTGATATCAAATAACATTTGTTTAACAGATTCTGGCCGTGCTCGCGATCGGTTTGATCGTGGATCCACTGAACTCGTTCCAAAAAGTTTGGAACCGAACGCACTTCAAACTGGACGACGCCGCGATCATTTACGTCACTATCGCCGGCTACATTATAATCAACACCCTTTTCATCATTTGCCACGTGCTAGGCGACCAAATACCAAAACGAACGGTGAGTCTAGAATCAAACTAATTCTCGCAGAAATCAGCATGGACGAGGAAAGAATAGAGCGCACGAACGTGCGTGAATTCATGCGACGAGGCAGCCTTCGATTTGATTCGAAAAATAAAGTAAAACAAAAGGAAGTGAAATGTGAAACGGATATGGGTCGATAGCAATTTGTTGGAAAAAAAAAATGAATATTGCGTAACGCACAGCGGGTTTCTACGGTTAGAGAACAGAAACCAGATTACGTGACGCGTCTCGTGATAGTAAATCGACCAAAGTGACACGTACGCACGATCAAAGGATCGCGTGACGATCGTAAAAGGACGAACAGAGAGTGTCGCGTCAGATTCATTTCCTGTATTCAGTGTTTTCGACGTACATCCACAAGGTTGATGTTTCCGGTGCTTCATTAGGCCTGGTCTCGAAACTTAGGCTACCTGCACGGCCAAGTCGCTGGTGTATCTGATAATTAACAGATGAGTAATGTCCTTCGTGTCGGTAATACATTATTTTGCGAGGGAATTGTTTGCTTTTATCGCTGCAAATTCTAATTGGATTCTGAATTCTTATACATTTGCTTACAAAATTAAATTTTTTAACATATGTTTCGGATTCTACGATATTTAACCCTCTATGGACCGAATTTTTATTTTAAATATAAGAAAATTGATGCAACAAAAAATGAATAATTATAATTCTATATATCCAAATGAAAAAAAAGTTTTCCAGTGTAAACAATTGTACATTATCAAACATTATAGAATTAATGTGTATACCCCAGCTCATGAAGAAAACTAAAATTATT
Organism: Tetrapedia diversipes; assembly: GCA_033822845.1. Lineage (NCBI taxonomy): Eukaryota > Metazoa > Arthropoda > Insecta > Hymenoptera > Apidae > Tetrapedia > Tetrapedia diversipes. The sequence continues at coordinate 144,921 of JAOPTO010002238.1, read as the reverse complement.
TGTTAAAACGTCAATAAATTAGCATGTGACCTGAAAGTTACACGGGCCCATAGAGGGCTAATTTAATGCTCGTTCTGGTACTGCATTAGGCCTGATCTTGAAACTTAGGCTACCTGGTGGCCAAGTCACCGGTGTATCTGATAATTAGCAGATGAGTAATGTCCTTCGTGTCGGTAATACATTATTTTACAAGGGAATTGTTTGCTTTTATCGCTGCAAATTCTAATTGAATTCTGGATTCTTATACATTTGCTTACAGAATTAAATTTTTTAACATATATTCCGGATTCTACGATATTCAGTTTAATACTGTTTCTGGTATTTTATTAAGCCTGGTATTGAAATTTAGGCTACCTGCACAGCCAAGTCGCCGGTGTATCTGATAATTAGCAAATGAGTAATGTCTTTCGTGTCGGTAACACATTATTCTATGAGGGAATTGTTTAAATTTTAATTGGATTCTGGATCCTTATACATTTGCTTGCAAAATTAAATTATTTAATATATATTCCAGATTCTAAGATATTCCTGTTAACCCTTTGCGCTCGAAAGGTGATTGTTAGTCATCAAATGATAGTTTGGCAAATTTTCAGAATTTAGTTAGTTTGTTTATTAATTAGCCTCAGAGGTTAAATAGTCATATATGTAAATTTTAATATATCACTTAACTGAACTAAATGATGTTTAATGTGAACGAATTTTAGTAAATATTTCGAATTTAAAAATTTTAGTATCATTAGACGACTAACAATCAACTCTCGAGTGCAAAGGGTTAATACTTAGGTATCGTTTGATCGAAATATGAATTTTTATGGGCGTTCGTAATTTAATTACAACGACAACGCTCAATGAATAAATTTGTAATTTGAAAAAAAAAAGAAAATCTCGAGGCCAATCTTTTTAAATAGAAATGAAGGAACTGGATCTTTATATATTTACTTACAAAATTAAATTTTCCAACATATATACGAGATTCTACGATATTCATTTTGATACTTAGATGTCGTTTGATACCTAAGCTTGCATTTTATCAGAATATCAATTTTTATAGGTGTTCGCAATTTAATTACAACGACAACGCTCAATGAATAAATTTGTAATTTAAATAATAAGAAAATTCTAAAGCCAATCTTTTTAAATAGAAATGAAGGAATATCCACCTAGTTTTTCTATTTTTGTAATTCCAATTGAATGATATTTTTTGCGGGATCTCTATAAAACAGCACTGAAGGCATGCAGGGTTACGCAAGAAAACACTGAGCTTCGATTCCTTCAAACGATACTCCGATGAACTCATTAGATATTCAAGGCTGTGTAATGAAGGTTTTCTTGTTTTTCCCGGTTCATAAGCTAGACTGCCAGCCAACAAAAGGCCACTAATCGCCATTGATATCGTTGTAACGTAATTCACAATACAATTTTCCCTTGCATTTTAAATCTTTACACTAGATCCATCAAAGTGGACAAAAAAATTCGTGATTTTTCATAGAAGTTCTATATAAATTCACCATAGAAGTTTCTTGAAAATTTTTCATAATTTTCTATGAAACGTATAAGCAACGATTTGTTTCCTTTGTATTAAAGCACCTTTTCGTACAGTTTTCAATATCACTTTTCTTTACCGCAAATAAATATCTAGTGTTAATCACTCTGTCTATCCTTGATCAAAAATTTAATGGTACTCTCAGAAATTTCGTCGAATGTATAAAGTACCATATTGCAGTATGGTACAAACAGTCTACCAATGGCTCGACGATGTTTAAACGAGAGCAGGATGGGAAAAGGAAAAGCAGATAAGGTTTTTCTCGAGAGAGGAAAGGACCAGATTTGAATAAAAAACTGAGTTGTAAAGATGTACAAAGAGTTGACAGTTATGTGGCAGAGTTCGATTAGAAATAATTATATTTCGGTATTTATAAGTTAGGAATTACTGTGTGCTGTATATTTTGCTGTTGATCACATTAATAATAATAAAAAAACATCAGCGATAACAACACAACAACAACAACAACAACAACAACAACAATAGCAACACCAATAATAATATAAATAATAGTAATAACAATAATAGCAACACCAATAATAATATAAATAATAGTAATAACAATAATAGCAACACCAATAATAATATAAATAATAATAATAATAATAGCAACAGCAATAATAATATAAATAATAATAACAATAATAGCAACACCAATAATAATATAAATAATAATAATAACAATAATAGCAACACCAATAATAATATAAATAATAATAATAATATCAACAGCAATAATAATAGAAATAATAGAAATAATAATAATAACAATAACAATATTAATATAAATAATAATGATAACAATAAGACACTTTCTACAGTATTTTTACCATTTTCAAGCAACTTGTACCATACACGTGTGCGTGTTCCGTTTCCATTCAATTAAAATTCATAACTTATCAACCGTTGGACAATCGTTCCCCGACGCGTATTTATCAGCTACCTACTTTGCGACGTTTACGTTCGTCGAACGATCGGAAGTTATAGTGTCTGTGACCGGTCGCTTCAAGGAACGTGATAATTATTGGTCGTTCATGTCGCACAAACGTGATAACACGGGGAATAATCACGGAGTTCGCGAAAGCGAACGACTTCGCGACCTCCTTTTTTCATGGAACGAGTTTTAGATAAACAGTAGAACCATTAATAGGGAGACAAAAACAAGAATTCTTCAGAAACAAAAATTCTCGAATAATACAATGATCAAAGCATTACTTTAATACAATAATCAAGCTACATTCATTTAAATGGACACTAAGAAGATTCACTGTTGATTTAAATATTTGTTGTACCTCTTTCACTGTCAAATTTCATAACTTTTCAAGATAAGGAACCATTATTTGGATAATAAAATATTTGGGAACAGGTAATATATTTAGATAACGGATGTTCGAATAAAAGAGACTCAAGTGTACACAGGATGTCCCTTCGAAATTTCAAATTTAAAACTATTTTTATAGTCGCGCAAAGGCTGTAATAGCTTGTAGCTTGAACGATCTCTGAAATTTTATAAAACTAATCGTTTAGAAAGCCGACTAATTATTTCTACAGAACATCCGATGATATCTGAAAATTAATTAGTAACGCATTTTTAAACCAGCATTTCACATTTCAATTTCTTTCGTTATACATACACCTTTAGAAATCTAAGATTATAGAAATATTTTTAGAAATCTAGAACACTTCGTTACTGCTAATTTCTGCTAATTTCTGTCAACATAAATAACAAGCATCGCTAGTAATTTATGAAAATCCTATCTTTACAATTCTGTTGATACAGTTTCGAGCACCTAAATTAGTTCTCGTGGTGTTAATTGAAAAATAAATTTACGCTAAGTTAAATAGGACTTTGCAAATAATTTATAAAAATCCCATTTTTATAATCCTAATGATAAAGCTGTAAACACCTAAATTAGTTCTTATGATGTTAATTTAAAAATAAATTTACTTTAAGTTAAACAGGGCTTTGCAAGTAATTTATAAAAATCCAATCTTTACAATTCTGAATACAGTTTCAAGTACCTAAATTAGTTCTTGTGGTGTTAATTTAAAAATAAATTTACGCTAAGTTAAATAGGACTTTGCAAATAATTTATAAAAATCCCATTTTTATAATCCTAATGATAAAGCTTGAAACACCTAAATTAGTTCTTGTGGTGTTAATTTAAAAATAAATTTACTTTAAGTTAAATAGGACTTTGCAAATAATTTTAAAAATCCCATTTTTATAATCCTAATGATAAAGCTTGAAACACCTAAATTAGTTCTTGTGGTGTTAATTTAAAAATAAATTTACTTTAAGTTAAATAGGGCTTTGCAAGTAATTTATAAATAGGTATGAATTAATCTCTTGTTTTCATCTAAATGCCATTTTTAAGGGGTGAAACCAGCGTTGAAGTTTCTGAGTTTTCTCTCATTTTTTAAAGATAACTTTGTAATGGTACTTGATGAAGCAAAACTTTTCAAATAGAAAATGTTTATTTTTAATAATACCCTATCGCCCTGCCATTAAAAAAAGAACACAGAAAAGCTTGTATTCAAAGCGCGAAAAATCGCTAAAACTTTAAGATTCGTTATCAGCCCCCTTAAAAGATATTTTGCTGCCAAAAAAAATTGCCCCATGCAGGACACACTATGCTCTGTACACGCATAAAGTTTCATTGAAATCAGAATTTCAGAAGTAGATGAATTTCCTTACAATACAGTGTACGAATACTTTTTGGAGCCACTGTATTTCTATCGCGACATTTCCACGTAATACAGACTACAAATTTTTTTCAAAAAATAAATAATGAAAAAGAAGTGATTATTGAAATATGTACTATACGTATATCTGAGGAAAGTCTAAAGTTTAAAGGCGATTCAATTACATTGTATCTATGAAATTCTAATCGAAATTTTAAAAACGGTCATTTGACCGGTTGTGGTAGGAATAGTGTTAACCGCAGAATTTATTTTTTTAAAAGTTCCTCGCGGGGCGCGTAATTAAAATCAATTGAGGCGTACTGGTAATATAAAGGAAACATACCACTAAATAATATTTGTATTACATTTTACTGAAATTTTGTGCGTTTATATTAACACGTTAACCGCATCGAGATAAAGATTTCGATTGACGTGTATACACCTCGAACGCAGTTAACTGGTTCATTCATTTACTTTCTCTACGTTGCTCGAACCGCTCGTTCCATCTTAAAAAGGAAAAGAAGCAAAAGTAGCTCGTTGATCCCGATGCATTAACAAGTACAACATCGATCTGCTCTGATTGCAGCTGACGGTGTTCGCCTCGGTGGGCGCGCTTCTGCACGTTGTCGCTGGAAGCGTGATCGTTTATAATTGGAAGAAGATCCATGGCCCCCATTACAACAACGAATTGTACGCGAGCAAGCAGTACATGGACATGTTCATATCTGGAGGAGTGTTCACGTTTGTGAACGCGGCGGTTTTCATTCTGGAGGTGGTCTTCATGGTTAGAATTTCGTCGAAGGGCACAGAGTGAACAAGAAAAACGGAGGACAGTTTGTAAACAGTTTTATGGGAAACTTACGAACGCCTGTTGGATGGTATCGACGATAATTTGTCATCGAACAGGTTTAGAAGAAATATTATTATCGAATAATCGTGTATTTTCAGCAAACTCGCGAAAACGTATTCGAATGCTCGCTTGATGAAATTTTATGCTTTATTTAACAATGTTACACTTGTTTATTTCGAGGCGATATTTTAACCCTTTGCACTCGAAAGGAAATTAGACTATCTGTTTTCAAGAATTTCCAAATGCAAAACATTGAAATTGGATAAATCAGAATTTATCTACTTTAGTATTTCTTTGATTCAGACAAAGACTGCTGAAATTTTTAAACATGACTATTAGCATCTGGAAATTTGCAAAATTGGTTATCAGCAGTCACTTCTCAAGCACAAAGGGAAATGTTACACTTGTTTATTTCGAGGCGATATTTTAACCCTTTGCACTCGAAAGGAAATTAGACTATCTGTTTTCAAGAATTTTTAAATGCAAAACATTGAAATTGGATAAATCAGGATTTATCTAATTTAATATTTCTTTGATTCAAATAAAGACTGCAGAAATTTTTAAATATGACTATTTGCATCTGAAAATTTGTAGAATTGGTTATCAGCAGTCACTTCTCAAGCACAAAGGGAAATGTTACACTTGTTTATTTCGAGGCGATATTTTAACCCTTTGCACTCGAAAGACAATCAAACTATCTGTTTTCAAGAATTTCTAAATGCAAAACATTGAAATTGGATAAATCAGAATTTATCTACTTTAGTATTTCTTTGATTCAGATAAAGACTGCTGAAATTTTTAAATATGACTATTTGCATCTGGAAATTTGTAGAATTGGTTATCAGCAGTCACTTCTTAAGCACAAAGGGAAATGTTACACTTGTTTCCTTCGAGGCGATATTTTAACCCTTTGCACTCGAAAGAAAATTAGACTATCTGTTTTCAAGAATTTCTAAATGCAAAACATTGAAATTGGATAAATCAGAATTTATCTAATTTAATATTTCTTTGATTTAGATAAAGACTGCTGAAATTTTTAAACATGACTATTTGCATCTGGAAGTTTGCAAAATTGGTTATCAGCAGTCACTTCTCAAGCACAAAGGGAAATGTTACACTTGTTTATTTCGAGGCGATATTTTAACCCTTTGCACTCGAAAGGAAATTAGACTATCTGTTTTCAAGAATTTCCAAATGCAAAACATTGAAATTGGATAAATCAGAATTTATCTAATTTAATATTTCTTTGATTCAAATAAAGACTGTTGAAACTTTTAAACATGAATATTAGCATCTGGAAATTTGCAAAATTGATATCGGTTGATTATCAGCAGTCAAACAGTTAAGCAAAGGGTTAATCATGGGAAAGTATGGGCGTCAAGATTATGTATGTAAAATTTGAAACGAATCGAATAATTTCTGTAGAAATTGATTTTTATACATTTATGGAAAATTCGAATTCCTGAATATTCTTCAAAAAGCATACATAACGTATAGAAGTGTGTAGAATATTAAAAATTAATTGAAAATTATGAAATGTTGAAGGTTAAACGAATCTCTGCCTAAATTCCATTTCTTTATTTCATATTGCAAATATTTAAATTTACATGAAAATCTGCAAAATATCAAAAATATCAAAAATATTAGATTTGCATAGTAAATGAGATAAGACAATATTATTAAATAAGTTAAAGAAATAATGGGAAATAATGCGTGCCTCTGGATACTTTTGCGATCCTCAGTTCGCTTCAAATTTTTCATAGCTTAAAAAAATAAGTGTAACATATGCATATGATTTTATTCTATAAAATTTCAATAACGGGCGTTCGAATACTTTCATGAGCAATTGTACATACGTTTTTGAGAAACCATTATATTTTTAAAAGGATGAGGAATGCTAATCAGGAATAATGATATCGATAATTTTAATGATTAGAGTATTAACCGAAGAAGAATAATTTATAAATAGAGGCTTCAAATAAGATTAACTTTATGAATACAAATGAGAGGAGCTTAGAAGCTATTGTAGGTGATATTTGGGAAACGTTTAATTACACATAAATGATGATTTAATTACACAGAATACATCCTATATTTTTGAGAAGCAATAAAATAACTTTCCACCGAATGTGTTCCGGATCATACAGTAAACGAAAATCACACGAAGGAAAATGATGTTCACAAATTGAAATCATGCAGTTTAAAAGTAATCAACGAGCCAAATATTCAAAGATTAGTATTGTAAGTCTTGATTCCGTCCAATTTTCTAATTAATGTTTAGCATAAGCCTTACTAGGATCGTACGTATAATTAATTAGAGACGTAGACATTTCTAGGGAATGTACAAATTAATTAACAGAATTATATAAATGTAAACGTAGCTTTAAACGGTAGACGATTAGTACGGTAACATGTTAGATTAGTAATTTCATATAATTTTTAAGTATATTTCAACAAATATATTTCTTCGGAAACGTAATAAATTTAATCATACGTATAACAAACTTATTATCCAAAGATTTTTTATTTTACTTATACTGTATGTTTTATATTTTTAAGAATATATAAGGATTCATCGATAAATGTGAAGGTGTATTGAATATTAACCCTTTGCCTTCGAGAGTTGACTGTTACTCACCAAATGATTGATAGTTTGGCAAATTTTTTATATTTAGTTAGTTTGTTTATTAATCAGACTTAGAGATTAATTAGTCGTATATGTAAATTTTAGTATATCGCTTAACTGAACTAAATTTAAATTTTTGTCGTTTAATATGGGCAAATTGTGGTAAATATTTCGAGTTTGAAAATTTTTGAAGTTAATATTATGATAAATAAATGATAGTTTGGCAAATTTTTTAAATTTAGTTAGGTTGTTTATTAATCACACTTAGAGGTTAAATAGTCGTATATGTAAATTTTAGTATATCACTTAAGTGAACTAAATTAAAAAAATTTATATCACTTAATTGAACTAAATTTAAATTTTTGTCGTTTAATATGGACGAATTTTTGTAAATATTTCGAGTTTGAAAATTTATGAAATTAATATTATGATAAATAAATGATAGTTTGGCAAATTTTTTAAATTTAGTTAGGTTGTTTATTAATCACACTTAGAGGTTAAATAGTCGTATATATAAATTTTAGTATATCACTTAAGTGAACTAAATTAAAAAAATTTATATCACTTAACTGAACTAAATTTAAATTTTTGTCGTTTAATATGGGCGAATTTTGGTAAATATTTCGAGTTTGAAAATTTTTGAAGTTAATATTATTAAACGACTAACTGTCATCTCTCGAATGCAAAGGAATGCACTAGAACTATCGACGACTACAACGTACTTATTTGCATGGAACAGATCAAATTGAAAATTACATGAAAAAATATCGCATACACAAAAAACAAATCTACAGAAAATCATAGTAAATTTTGGAAGTCTGGTAAAGTCAATTCATGAGGTTGCTATGAATAATAATCATCAATCCGTCATTTTGACGGCTCTGGTAGTTCTAGTGTTAATTTGTAATCCAAAGTTTGTATAATTAAGGTACCGATAAATTCTTACTTGTATCATACGTTTTATATGTATTGCAACTCTCAGAATTGCCATAGATATTCTAAGATACATAATTAATAAAGATTATACATTTTTATATTATAATAACAATTATATCTACAAGACCAAAAATTCGTTTTTGTACACGCTTATCGATCTGCGAATCTGTTATTCAGATACAAATTAAAAAAAAAAAATTGATGTGTCTTTATCAAAATACATTCCGTCCACTTTTAACATCCTTCGAATCGATACTTCGTTCTAATAACTTTTTATAATGTAATTTTATATGCGAAATGTATGGTTTATTAATAAAGATGCATACTTAAATATTTAAACAATACAATGTACCAATTGTAAGTATACCCAAAGTGAAATTTATTGAATTACACAATTTTTAAATGAAAATTAAAAAAACAAATCATCGAATTTTTTAGCAACCCTCTGCCATCAAAACAATTTAAAAATAATTAAGTGTCAATTTTTAATTTTAGGAAAAATTAAAAGAACTTTTTTTTCAACTAAAAAGTAACTAAATTATACTTTCAACAGTTTCGTTCTCAACATCACAAAATTACACCTTTTCTTCATTATTTAATCACCACTACTTCATTTTTAGAAATTACAAATTATATAGACTTCACTTTTAGAAATTATTAAAATTTTCCTGCCAATTTTAGTGCAACTTGATCAATGTTTAACTTCTTATATTTGTCAATTTTCTGCACTCCGTCACTGGTCCCGTCCGAACTTCGTTGCGAAAGAAAATCGATGCATTGGTTCAACGTGTGACAATAAACAAAAAACTGGACAAGCCATGAAGTCCCTTCATAAACAATGGAGAGGTTCGCTCGATGACAGGAAGTTGATAAAACTTCTTCAAACTAAACAATCATGGAGTCCAAAGGTTCGATCATCATTTTCACGATTAACCCCAAGTTCCCATTCACCCCGAGTTGACGAGACCTTCCGTTCGCAGACTCGAACAAGTGGTATCACAAGTTGTCTCCGTTCAAAAGGAAACCGACGGATCAAAACGACGAGGGGAAGTCCGGTGTCGGTCGATCGATTCAATTAGTGTTGAGACCGGTTAGGATAGTTGAATTTGTGAGTATTTGATTACAAAACACTCGATATCGTTCCATGCTCTGTTCAACGAGACGAGATAAAATTATTATCTCCTTAACCCCGTTGCACTATTCGGAACCTCGGAAAAAGTCAGGCCAAACGCTTGCCGAAACTTGAGACCCATCTTATCCACGCGATGGAACTCTTGTGAAATTCAAATGAATTTGAATCAAAAAACTTTTATAAACACTTTAATTATCACATAAGATTAAAACAAATTCTGAATAAGTAATAATAATATAATTAATTAATAACGAAATAAAAATATGTACAAGCAAATCCGCGGTAGTAGTATTTGAACTGAAATAAGTTTTCTGATCATCTCACTAATATCAAACCTAAAACTGAAAAACACAATATAAATAAACAATTAAATATCAATTTTGCCCGAAATTAAGACCACGAGTCAGACTTGTGATATTCATGTTCGGCTTGAAATGTCGAGTACGAGTCAAGCTCGTGATATTCATGTTTGGTTTGGAACTGAACAATGAGTCCGACTCGTGACATCCATGTTTGGCCTAAAATTTTCATCACGAGTCAGACTCGTCAAAATAGTGCAAGGGGTTAACTGTTTGGGGCACGGTGGGATTAAAAATGTCCCACCTTTTTGATGCACGGTAATACATGGTGGAACGTTTTTAGAAATATTGCAATAGCTGCATGCGCATCGATTTATATTTAGTTTTATTTACGTAAAGCAGTTGGTAACACTATAAAAAAATCTTATAAGTATGTTCGTTTGTGTTGGCAAGTTTCAACATGTTAGTATTTTGTAAATGAAAATATACCAATTTTGTTTAATTTAAAACACAACAAAATTTCTGTGCAACATGGGTCCATTTATTTTCTGAAATCCTGTGCCTCAAAAAGTTAAATGTTCATCGCTCAGAACCAAAAAGGAACATTTATCGAAAGGCGACACCATATTCGAACTCAGACTATATATTGTTTGACGTTCGAGTTTTATGCCGCCATTTTATGCGTTCGAAGGATGATCTTCCCACTGGAGGGAATAAGACTTGAACATTTAACGTGAGGTAGCTGTCGAATATTTATAGCGGCGATACTATGCTTGACAATGTTGGAATCTCTTTGGCCTCAAGCATAGGCTCCAATAGTTTTCAATCGTGCACACCTCGGTCACAGGAAAAATCTTTTCTTATTTTTCGTTGAAACTAGAAATAGTAGAGAAAGTTTTCTTGAAGTAACAGAACGAAAGTGTTGAGGCGACATTTATATTGCTGGGAGACCTCGAAATGTACGTTTCACACGTTTTAGTTCCTTGTGGACCAAAAGTTGGATAGTTTGACGAAATGACCTACGACAAAGTCTTTTCTTAGGCTTTGTCCTACTCACACAATGATCACGTGTAAATTCTCTTATCTTTCCATCTCGTCTCTTTGGACAGAGTACGTATGCAGTAGTAAACAAAAGTTTAAGACCAAAGGATCACAGAAAATAAATTAATTAATTAGTAAGAAACTAATTAATAGCAGTAAATTAGTTAATAAAGAAATTAATTAATATAAAATAGAACGAGAAATAAAATTTGCATTCTGTGCTAATCAATAAATAGTGTTCTACCATAATGACGATAAAATTAAGTATACGAACAATATTTGCATACCATAAAACTATGTTTTGCATTGTCCTGTCGTCTTAAACTTTTGTCCACTACTGTACGATAGCGAACAAAAGCTTAAGACCAAAGGGTCAAAAATACAAATTAATTTATTAGTAAGAAATTAATAACATAAATAATTAATTATTAGAGAAATTAATTAATATAAATAATAAATTATTAAAGAAGTTAATTAATAAGAAATAGCACGATAAATAAAATTCGTATCTTATGTTAACTAACAAATAATGTTCTACCATAATGATGATAAAATTAAGTATACGAACAATATTTGCATACCATGAAATTATGTTTTGCATTGTCCTGTGGTCTTAAACTTTTGTCCGCTACTGTA
>JAOPTO010002238.1:34809-133153 GCA_033822845.1 Tetrapedia diversipes | reverse complement strand
ATTAACCCTTTTCGGACGTATTTAATTTGGACATGGGTATCGTACTGGTCGGAATTAATTTCCGCTGAAAGCGCAGTGATACATAACATGCAGAATTATGAAGAATAAATAAGATTTATTAATTCTTATGATAACTTTATTGATATGTTTATAGAATAATATGTTTTAATGTTTTTTTTGTAAAAATTATATTTTATAGTTCTGCAATGTGTGGAATTTTTCAAAACAGTCTCCAATGTGCAGTCCTGGTTTTCGACTGCAAGTGCTGCAAAAATAATTTGTTTGACGTCTTCCGCCCTTAATTTTTCTATTAGAACATACAGCACAATCTTTACTTACAGTTAAATATAATTTTAGAAATATTATTTGGAATTTTACAAAATATTTTCGAACCGTGTCGATTTCTTTACGCACAAGAGGCGACTGGCTTACCTCAGCGTATTGCATGTCGAGCGAGAAATAACAGCTTTTGTTCGCACTGGATTTCGTTATCTCCAAGTGATAAGAATTCTTGAATAGGTCGCATGAATTCGTGAATAGATCCATTAGATATTTATATTTGTACAGATAAATTGTAAACTGATACATGGATGAATACAGTATATGATTAGTAGGGTTTTATGTTTTGGTGTCTGAGAGCAGACATACGACCGGAACGGTAAAAAGGCTATGGTGTCTGAGAGCAGACATACGTCCGAAAAGGGTTAAAAATGTCCCACCTTTGCACGGTAATACATGGTGGAACGTTTTTAGAAATATTGCAATAGCTGCATGCGCGTCGATTTATATTTAGTTTTATTTACGTAAAGCAGTTGGTAACACTATAAAAAAATCTTATAAGTATGTTCGTTTGTGTTGGCAAGTTTCAACATGTCAGCATTTTGTAAATGAAAATATTTTTTAATTTAAAACACAACAAAATTTCTGTGCAACATGGGTCTATTTATTTTCTGAAATCCTGTGCCTCAAAAAGTTAAATGTTCATCGCTTGGAATCAAAAAGGAACATTTATCGAAAGGCGACACCATATTCGAACCCAGACTATATACATTGTTCGACGTTCGAGTTTTATGCCGCCATTTTATGCGTTCCAAGGATGATCTTCCACTGGAGGGAATAAGAGTTGAACATTTAACGTGAGGTAGCTTTCGAACATTTATAGCGGCGATACTATGCTTGACAATGTTGGAATCTGTTTGGCCTCAAGGATAGGCTCCAATAGTTTTCAAACGTGCACACCTCGGTTACAGGAAAAATCTTTTCTTATTTTTCGTTGAAACTAGAAATAGTAGAGAAAGTTTTCTTGAAGTAACAGAACGAAAGTGCTGAGACGACATTTATATTGCTGGGAGACCTCGAAATGTACGTTTCACACGTTTTAGTTCCTTGTGGACCAAAAGTTGGATAGTTTGACGAAATGACCTACGACAAAGTCTTTTCTTAGGCTCTGTCCTACTCACGCAATGATCACGTGTAAATTCTCTTATCTTTTCATCTCGTCTCTTTGAACAGAGTACGTATATAGTAGTAAGCAAAAGTTTAAGACCAAAGGTTTAAAGAAAACAAATTAATTAATTAGTAAGAAATTGATTAATAGTAATAATTAGTTAGAAATTAATTAATATAAATAATAAATTATTAAAGAAGTTAATTAATAAGAAATAGCACGATAAATAAAATTCGTATCTTATGTTAACTAACAAATAATGTTCTACCATAATGATGATAAAATTAAGTATACGAACAATATTTGCATACCATGAAATTATGTTTTGCATTGTCCTGTGGTCTTAAACTTTTGTCCGCTACTGTACGATAGCGAACAAAAGCTTAAGACCAAAGGGTCAAAAATACAAATTAATTTATTAGTAAGAAATTAATAACATAAATAATTAATTATTAGAGAAATTAATTAATATAAATAATAAATTATTAAAGAAGTTAATTAATAAGAAATAGCACGATAAATAAAATTCGTATCTTATGTTAACTAACAAATAATGTTCTACCATAATGACGATAAAATTAAGTATACGAACAATATTTGCATACCATAAAATTATGTTTTGCATTGTCCTGTGGTCTTAAACTTTTATCTGCTACTGTAACTCAAACAGTACCTGCGTGCACGAACGTGTACCCTATTATTCGAGACCACTTCGATGATAAAGCTGACAGTTAAAAGTGTCCCTTTGATTGACTAGCTAGTGGTGACACTGATCTTTGTACTTATCAATTACGCGTCAATGGTGACCAATTCCGAGGTAACGACGATAACGTGCATTTTGATTCTCACGTTGTCCGGAACCTACGTGGTTGTCTTGGCGATAGACTTTATCGTCCAGTTCAGAGGAACAGAACCGTTCACAGTGCAGGTAATCATTTGCATAAAGAATATACCAAATCGTTTGATACTCGCAGGGCTGTCGTCAACTTTTCATTTTTAAAGATTGAAAATTTTGTGGAAATATATGCGAGAACGTGTGATTCAAATTTTAAGTCATTCAAATGTAGAAAATGGGAAGGGAATATAATATTAAAATTATTTATTAAAATTACTAATAACTAGATTTATTATAAACTATTGCAGACTTGAGAAGAGTATAATATTAAAATTATTTATTAAAATTACTAATGGCTAGATTTATTATAAACTACTGTAGACTTGAGGAGAGGATAATATTAAAATTATTTATTAAAATTACTAATGGCTAGATTTATTATAAACTATTGTAGACTTGAGAAGAGGATAATATTAAAATTATTTATTAACATTACTAATAGCTAGATTTATTATAAACTATTGCAGACTTGAGGAAAGGATAATATTAAAATTATTTATTAAAATTACTAATAGCTAGATTTATTATAAACTATTGTACACTTGAGGAGAGGATAATATTAAAATTATTTATTAAAATTACTAATGGCTAGATTTATTATAAACTATTGTAGACTTGAGGAGAGAATAATATTAAAATTATTTATTAAAATTACTAACAGCTAGATTTATTATAAACTATTGTAGACTTGAGAAGAGGATAATATTAAATTTATTTATTAAAATTACTAATAGCTAATTTATTATAAACTACTGTAGACTTGAGGAGAGGATAATATTATTTTAATATTATATTAATAAATAATTTTATTTATTAAAATTACTAATAGCTAGATTTATTATAAACTATTGTAGACTTGAGGAGAGGATAATATTATTTTAATATTATATTAATATTATATTAATAAATAATTTTATTTATTAAAATTACTAATAGCTAGACTTATCATAAACTATTATAGATTTTTACATGTTTATGAGAAAGCTGAACAGAGAAGCGAAAAAAGTTCGAACTAAATATGATATCCAAATAATCGGAAAATAATGGAACTAATATTTCAGAGGGTGAAAATTCGAAAATTCTTCAGTTTCGTTCATCACATTTTTAATCCGCATAAAAATCTGCGGTCTGCTTACAACATGAAATTCATTTATGTGAAATATTTTACATTACTAAATGTTAGATATAAATAATATTATGACTATCTTTTTATTGCCATAGTGCGAGTATCAATCGATTTTTGTATAACATATCGATCACGACAAGCTACGAAAATGGTGTTTTTATTCGCAGATGTTTCTATTATGCTTCTTGGGCGGAATATTGTTTGCAATCGCCGGATCTCTCATACTGAACTCTTACACATCACCGTGGTACATAATAACAATAGCCGGCCTCTCGATCCTCGTATTTATCCTGTTCGTAATCGACGTTTCGATCACATTGGTGTAAGTTTCGGGTCGAAACAGCTTTAACCCATTTGCATCAAAGCGCGGAATATTCCGCGAGCCGCGACTGTTTCTTAATTATTTATAATTTTTTTATTTGTTACTTCTGTTTTTTATTACCAGTTGCATGCTTGTCCAAGTCTATACGAAGAGAGACGGTCTTTAAATGCCATATTTGCGATGTAGCATTATGTATTGATCATTTCAAAGAATATCAATGAAAAGTAATTTAATTAAATTTTCATTGTATTATAAATAATTTTATTTCATATACATAAAAGAAAAAAATTTGTTTTTCTTTTTCTTGTAAAAAGAAAAAAAGAATAAAATGAGATGTTTGAGGTATAATATTGCGTATTAGTCGTTTTAGACACTGTATTTTTGATGAAATCCATAAATTTTTTCAACGTCAGTTTCACACCCATATGTCCAACAGCGCTCAGTGATACGGGTCAGTCGTCCGTTGTGTTCGGTTTTGATTTTTAAGCACGGCGGCCGGAGTAGAGCGATGATGCAAATGGGTTAATTGCAAGTTTTCCGCCACTGAAGCGTCCTGTGTTCCGTGTATCAGATTCTGGAAACGTTCCTGCAACACCTGCCATCAATGCTGTTTCCCGAAGCAGGCTGAAATATTGTACCGGAAAGACTTCTGCGATCCCAAGTGCCTCGAAGTGAGTTCGAAACACGTTTGTATCGAATAAGAGAGAACAGAATGACAAGACCGTGTGCCTGTAAATTTGCCGCTTCGTTGGCATTGCTTTTCTATTATTTTTTCCGAGAAAAATGGGAAAAAATAAGATACTCGATCATAAGTGTAATTATGATCGGGACTTCCTTGTTGCGTGTTCCATTCTTGTAAAAGTGAGTATTCTTTTAAGATTTAAGAAAATCTATTGATTACTCTACGATTGAAGAATTAATTATGGTACACTTTAATCGTTCCAGTTATGCAACCTTTAAATAAATAAAAGAGAAAGAAAAGAAAGTTCTACTGATCAACGTGCTAAATGATAATATGCGTGATTATGAAAGTGATCTAAGTTAAAAAAAGTTATTTTATTCATCTTACCATGTGGAAATGAGTCAAATCACAAAAAAAGAACAAAAAATTACAAATTTTAGAAAATTAAATTAATAAAAGAAATTAGAATAATAAATATTATAATTAACCCTTTGCACTCGGCTGTCCCCTCTCATGGGACATCGTAATCATAGTATATGATAGTTCCGCAAATTTTCAAATGTTAGTTCAGACCCAGACGTTAAATAGTCATATATGTAAATTTCAATATACGACTTAACTAAACTAAATGAAGTTTAATATACGTGAATCATAGTAAATATTTCGAATTTGAAAATTTTTGAAGTTAGCATCATTAAATGGCTAACGGTCACCTCTCGAGTGCAAAGGGTTAATAAAAGAAATCTTTGACTTAGATTATCTTCATAATCACTGGCACATACAGTAGCGGACAAAAGTTTAAGACGAGAGGACAATATGAAACATAATTTTGTGATTAGTAAATACTATCTTTATTATTTTTTTTTTTGTTCTTGTAGATCACTATTTATTGATCAGCATATAATACGAATCTTGTTTCTCGTACTATCATCTTTATAAATTAATTTATTCATTTTCGTTGACTCTTTGGCCTTAAAACTTTTGTCCGCTACTGTACACCGCTACTTTTAAAAGTCCAACATTAACAATTTATTTATCCACATTAGCATTGTAATAAGAACAATTTTTTCCCCTTAAAATTCTTCACTTATTGCCATTATATAATTCCAAACAAATATGCACAATATTGTGATTCTACTCGCAGAAAACTAAAAATGGGGACTAGAATATCCGCTGAATAAATTATTGTTATAAATTTCACGATATCCTCGTGACATTAATTTTACCGGCCCGAAGTAATCTATGTTCCTGGAGTTTCCAACATTTTTTTTAAGGTGTCTCTCTACAATCTAGACGGTCAAATACGACCTGATGACCAGCGTGAGCAACGTCAGAGTGCACGCCAGCGACGATGACGAGATTCCTGATCATAGTCACAGAAAAATCGGATACCCACACAGACGGCAGTACGCCGATTGTTTAACGAGTACCCGGTCATTGACCTGCGTAGACGTTGCCGACGTTCAAACGGAGAACAGTTTTATGTGCAGCAGATTTTGTCAAGTAAGTGCATACCCATTTAACCCCTTAACACTATTCCTACCACAATCGGTCAAATGACCGTGTTTAAAATTTCGATTACAATTTCATAGATACAACGTGATTGAATCGCCTTTAAACATTAGACTTTTCCACAAACATACGTATAATACTGTAGAGCATGTTTATTTGCTGTACTGCGATTGATTATACTGTGATAGATTGAATGTATAACTGTGTCCGTTTTGTGTGTGTAAAGTTTTATATTCCCTGAACGCGTCGAGAAGGGGAAAATGTGGTGACATGGAAGGGACTCTCTGCAAGTGTTTTCCGGATTCTAATGAGGCTGCAATCAAACACCCGTGGTAATGACGATCGGCTGGCCGTTTGGGCCTAATGACGGGCCGATGTTCAGACCCTGTTGTAAAGTGTTTGATGCAGCCCCTTAGAACACCCGCAGAGATTCCGTGTCCCCACAATACATTTTTCAATATTCACTTCTTTCTTCGTTGTTTATTTTCTGAGAACAATTTGTAGTCTGTCTTACGTGGAAATGTCGCGGTAGGAATAGGTATACCCGGAGTGTCGGTAGGAATAGTGTTAATGCACAGTTTTTTTGAAAAACAACCGGCCAAAAGAAATCAATTTTTTTTAATGTAAAAAAAAAAAACAAAATTTAGAACGTTGTCTTGGCAAGAAAATTAAAAAAATACAAAAATAATCAAAATTTTTATTGTATTGTAAATTTTGTTGTCGCTCGAATTATCTCGAGTGTGCACGTTAAGGGGTTAATATTAATTTTTCAACCGATATTCGAAATCTTAGTAGGGAAAACGAAAATATAGCGATTCGAAAAATTTACGGTCAAACGTGTGATCTCTCTGCAATAAATCTGCATGATTCTGCGAGTTTAACAAATCTCGAAAAATCTTGCGAAGCATCAATGTGTCTAGGAGTATGTACAGTAGGGGACAAAAGATTAAGATTAAAGAGTCAATGAAAACAAATAAATTACTTTATAAGAAATAACGCAATAAACGAAATTCGTATTCTAGGCCAAGTAATAAAGTGTGTTTTACCATAATAAGAATCAAAGTGAATATATAGACAATATTTGCAAATATTAAACTATGTAAATATTAAATTAAATATTTGCAAGTATTAAGCTATGTAAATATTAAATTAAATATTTGCAAATATTAAACTATGTAAATATTAAATTAAATATTTGCAAATATTAAACTATGCAAATATTGAACTATGTAAATATTAAATTAAATATTTGCAAATAAAACTATGCTATATATTGTCTTCTTGTCTTAAACTTTTGTCCGTTACTGTATACAACTTTTAATAACAGAAACACTCTTTCATTTCGACACTTACGCGCAACAAATTAAAATACAATTGTATTCTGGTGAAACCGATAATGAAATTAACTAGAACTTCTCGTGCAACCTACATAGTAATAAGTAAATTATTATTATTATTATGTATAACATGTACGCACTATTTATTATTATATATTTCAGTATCTATAGAACGTCTTGGAATCAATTCCCTGCGGATATGGGGGTTCTGCTGTAAAACTAAAATTTTTAAGTACACAAAAAAGTTCGTCTCCGCGAGAAAATAAAATTTTTCTTTCTACTTTATTTTCGGTATTCATTACTCCTGGTGTTACTTGATTTCATCCTAAAGAAAACTGATGCGTTTGTCAAAATCGATTGTTTTAACTGCTGCGAAATTTTGCTTAGACTCAACGCGAACTAAAGGAGATCCCTGTGCAAACGACGAGCAGATGCGAGTTGTGCAACCGGAAAATGGTAACAACAGCCTCGAAGACTATGTTTCAACCTCTAGTCGCGCATCCTGCTCATCAACAACTACCCTGCGCACCTTGTCCCGCGCTTCTGCAGATTCTTAAGGGTGCACCGTGTTGTCCAGGGTTGGTATTTCACGTTATTTCATATATTTTAACCCTTATCGGTCGCTAGCTTTTTATGCGTGATTCTCGCTAGGTTGTAACTAGTTCCGGGTAAATATGCAAAAAAATTTCAGTATTGTAAGAATAACATTTTTGTTAGAAATGATCTATTTTTATTTATTTTACACATATGTACAGGGTGTTCGGACAGCCCTGGGCTTAAATTGAAAGAGTAACTCCCTGAGACATTCTAAGACGAAAATCAAGAGTAACGATTTTGCGTTGAGGCTTTGTTTACGAGTTATAACTAGTTAAAGATATCGTTTAATCCGGACCGTTCGACGCTTGAGCATCACTGTGGACTCAGCGACGTTACCGACCGAGTTGCCTCGGTTACCCGCTCTCAAGAGTTGAACGGTCCGGATTAAACGATATCAGAGTCTAACTAATAAACAAATTAAAGTCTGAAAATTTGAGAAACTATCATTTGGTGACTAACAATCACCTCTCGAGCGCAAAGGGTTAATATCCTACTTTATATACTCTATTTTTAATAATTAACATATTAATTTTCAATCGTATATTCTTGCACATTCTGTTTTCAATAATTAACATATTGATTTTCAATCATATATCCTTGCATGTTCTATTTTTAATAATTAACATATTGATTTTCAATCGTATATTCTTACACATTCTATTTTCAATAATTAACATATTGATTTTTAATCATATATTCTTGCATTTTCTATTTTTAATAATTAACATATTGATTTTCAATCGTATATTCTTGCATATCTTATTTTTAATAATTAACATATTAATTTTCTATCATATATTCTTGCATACTCTATTTTCAATAATTAACATATTAATTTTCAATCGTATATTCTTGCATATTTTATTTTCAATAATTAACATATTGATTTTCAATCATATATTTTTGCATGTTCTATTTTCAATAATTAACTCGTACTATTACATTTCGATGAAATAAAAATTCGAGTCGTTCTAGAGGATCTAGCCTCGACAGAACAACGTATTATCTTTCATTTATTATCAGGTGTAGATGCGTCACGGGTATAATTCAAGTGTCGCAGCAGAATCAGCAACAGCAAACGCAATTACGGGATTCTTCGAGGCAGGATCAAAATCCGAGGAAGGAACCCACCACTCACTGGTTGCAACCAACGGAAGATAAACCCTACGACATGTTGACGAGTGAGAATGCTCGACAGGTTGCAAATACTGACGTTATTTCTGCAGAACAGATCGTGTGATTATCCTCGAATCGTGACGTTAGAATAAACCATTGATCATTATAAAGCGCTCAAAAAAAAAAAAAAAAAAAAGAATACAAGTGTACGTGTTTAACTGTAAAACGAATAATTGTTCCCTTGATGAATAGGAATAATTAAAATTAAACGTCTCGGTACTTAAAGGATCCGACCAACATGTTATACACTGCTGCTGGATTTATTATCTAAAGAAAAAAAAAAGAAAGGAGAAAAATTCCCTTCTCAAATCTTAATTTTGGATTCTCATTTTATTTTTTCAAAGGCACCGACAGCCAACAACAAGTTCCAAAATTAACGGAAGTCTCGGGCACCATCACTAAACTCACTTTAGCTTCCTACTGTGTGGCCCCGAAAAAGACTACTGCGGCGAGTCAAACTGCCATTGACGGGACAGTGAAAAAAATGTAAGCTTTTACACGTCAAACAGAAAATGAGATCATCACACGTGTGTGCACGTATCGATGCATAATTAATCATTAAAGATAAAAATTGCACAATATGAACCTATAATAATTATATTAATTAGATGATTATATTATAAAATGTTACGACGCTAGATATATACCTAATAGTACATAACGTATATTATTATTATTGTATTATTATATATTGAATGATACAAATATTACAATAAATTCGACAAGTTAGTAAATTATAACATCTCTAATGATTCAACGTTTCATTCATTTTTGTAGTACAATGGTACAAATAAGAATTCACTTACAAGGAGAGTACAAGCCGTTCGAGTCACCGATTTAGTTGAAACCTTGCACGCACTTGTAGATCTAATCATTCTGTTCACAAAAATATAGCACTATAGGGGCAAACACTCAATATTTTTCGAGATAATTATGATTAAAGTTTTATTATTACGGTAAGTCTAATTCTATAATTCTATTCAAAGTGTTTGTCAAGTAATAAAATGGTTTACCGGAAATGCACAAGGATTTGTATGCCGCGGACTCGAAAGTTCAAATCCGTGAAGACTTGCCAACTTTTTTTTCTTCCTTTTTTATTTGCGAAAACATGTCGAATTTTAAATAAAATGTAAATAAAGTGTCTTACTAAAAAACTTCAATCCAATGAGCCTCAACGAGCGAAAGGTTTCATATTTTTGTTCTTTCTGTATCAAATAAAATTGAAGTTCTTTAATGAGACATTTTATTTACAATTTATTTAAAATTCGACATGTTTCCGCGAACAAAAAATGAACAGAAAATAAGAAAGATACATTGAAAAAAGAGTTAGTAAAGTCCTCATGGATTTGAACTTGAGTTCGCGGCGTACAAATCCTTTTTTTTTTTTTTTCAATTCAAAAACTTTTATTTACAAACACTTATATGTACAAATGATATGTACAACGTCGCATTGCATTATTATTTTGTATCTATATCTATTAGTTCAGTGTAGCTCCTATCTTAAAAGATTTATCTACTTTTTCCAACGTTTGTTTGCCCCAAAAGTATTGTATCTTTACTTTATTATACTTTCTTAGAACGTTTCGTACTGTTTTAGTCTTATTTCAGGTGCGATTTTTTACTAATATACTCTTATATCGTAGGAAAATTATCGTAAAAACCTACTTTTGACACGCTCAGGTACCTTTATTTGCCCTGTATGTATGTTTGATTGTCTAGAATTGTACAAATCCTTGTACGTTCCCGATAAACCACTTTATTACTTGATAAACACTTTGAATAGAATTATAAAATTTGACTTACCATAATAATAAAACTTTAATCATAATTATCTCGAAAAATATTGAGTGTTTGCCCCTATAGTGCTATATTTTCGTGAACAGAATGACTAGATCTACAAGTGTGCAAGGTTTCAACTAAATCGGTGACCCGAAAGGCTTGCACTCTCCTTGTTAGATCACCAACCAAAAATGATCTATCGATGTTAATCACAGCAGGAAGCACAGCAATGAATTGGAGGAGCCGACACCAAGAACAATTCACCCAAAGAAGGAGGAGCGTAGAAAATGGGATGCGAGAAAAAAAGCCGAGGTTCTGATACCAGAGAAAGAGAAAACGAAGGCCACGTCTAATTCCATGAAAAAGCTGAACCCGGAAAAAGCATCCTCAAAAAATCAAAAGCATCCGACTGTTTCGAATCCGGTGGTGAAGAAATTGATCTCGGAACCGCTCGATCAGCGATCATCAGAGGAGCCATCTAAGAAAACGGTCGGAGAATCGGTGACTTTCGCGGAACAACTCGAGGAACACGTGGACGAGGAACCGAGGAAAGTGTCGATCGACAGTTTACACGAGGTCCTGTCGGCCATCAAGTCGCCCGAGCCGATCTCCCCGCCGCAACAGCTGGCGGAGATGATAGATCGTTTGCAGGAGATCAAATCGAGCAGCACGATCACACCGATCGTGCCGCTGACCAAACTCGACGACGCGATCGTGGACAGGACACGAATGGTGGACAGCTCGATCACGTCCGGGTCCTTCGACAAGGAGAGGGACAAGCAACCGGAAACGAAAGAGCCTGGAACGAGCGACACCAGCCTGAGCATCAAGTCGCCTATTTTGTCCATGTCGAGCATGATGTCGAACGGTAATCCTGGAAGGACGGATCCGGGGAAGAAACAGGAAAACGAGAACGAGAACAAGAACGAGAACGAGAACAAGAACGAGAACGAGAACAAGAACGAGAACGAGAACGAGAACGAGAACGAGAACAAGAACGAGAACCAGAATAAGAACGAGAACGAGAACAAGAACGAGAACGAGAACGAGAACAAGAACGAGAACAAGAACGAGAACAAGAACAAGAACAACAACAATGAGACCAATGATCGCGAGGAGAATGACGGAGAAGAGGATAAACATGACAATGGTACCGCGAGGACGGAGCAATCGCAGGAAACTGAATTGATATTGAAACCTCATATTGGAACGCAGACGTGAGTTTTCATTTTAATCTGTACAGTAGGGGACAAAAATTTAAGACCAAAGGGTCAAAGAAAACAAATTAACACTTAGCCGACCGAATGCGAAGATCTCTCATTTTTTGCTTGACAAAGCAGTGCCATCGATTCTATTTACTTTTGTTATTTGTAGGTCCTGAGCTGATGTTGAATTTATTAAAAATTTATGAACAGTACTAGTTCAAGACTAATAACAAAAGCAAACAGAACCAATTGCAGCTCTTTGTTGAGGACAAAATGGGAGATCTCCCTATTCGGTCGGATAAGTGTTAACCCTCTATGGGCCGAATTTTTGTTTAAATATGAAAAAATTGATGGAACATAAAATCAACGATTATAATCCTATATATGCAGATGAAAAAAAAATGTTCTAGTTTAAACAATTTTATGTTATAGAACATTCTAAAATTAATATGTATACGCCATCTCATGGAAAGAAACTAAAATTATTTGTTAAAATGTCAATAAATTAACATGTGATTTGAAAGTTACACAGGCTCATAGAGGGTTAATTAATTAGTAAGAAATTAATTGATAGAAGTAAATAATTAATAAAAAATAGAACGATAAATGAAATTTGTATTCTACGCTAACCAATAAATAGTGTTGTACCATAATGACGATAAAAATAAATGTCTGAAGAATATTTGCATACCATAAAACTATGTTTTGCATTGTTCTGTCGTCTTAAATTTTTGTCCGTTTCTGTACAATAACGGATAAAAGCTTAAGACCAAAGGATCGAAGAAAACAAATTAAATAATTAGTAAGAAATTAAATTAAAAAAGAAATTAATAAATAAGAAATAAATAATATTCTATGCTAATCAATAAATAGTGTTCTACCGTAATGACGATAAAAATAAGTGTCTGAACAATATTTGCATACCATAAAACTATGTTTTGTATTCATTTTTTTTCAGAGGTAATATTTTGTGAAAGAATTATCAAAATTTTTTTTGTATACTAATTACATTCATATTGGGTGGCACGTGCTCAAATTTTATATTTTTCTTTAATATTAGAGCTACTAAAGACTAAAATACAATTATTTGCACCCAAAACAAATTAAATTGAAGATTATATAAAATACTAGATGTGAAAGAAGCGAATTTTTATTCATATCCATTCCAGAAAATCATAGAAAATTTACTAAACGTCTCTAAAAAATTATAAATTGGTGAATCATTCTGATCATTTTGATAACTTCTTAACTGCACGTCAACGTTATTAATCTCAAGTAGAAAAATACTGTTCAACATGAATGAAACATGCTGTAAAACGCAACTGCAATTTATGCATTTCTAATCTCGCTTGACCGCAATACATGGCCGATAATACACCGGAAATTGCTTTATGCGCTTTATTGCTGGATTACGTAATAGCCTTTAAACCTATTTTTCGTATTTCCCAATTTCTTGAATTATTATTATTTTTTTTCTACATCTTCCAGAATCACCTTAGAATCTGTTCACACACCTGGTTTCAGAAATAAAAGAACGTACAATTTTCGAAAAAGGAACAGAATTGAACCCGTCAAGACAGTGTAAGCAATAACAACCAGTTATTTTAACTCAACTACGAAAACTTATTTTTATCATTTACATATTCCAGTATTTTTTACGAATTAACACCTCTCACAAAAAACGTGTATTTCCAGGCGTACCAATATAGACGTTCAAACATTTAACTACGAAGAGGCCTGCGCGACAGATCTGGAGGTAATGATATAAGAGAATCAACGATCTAACCAATTTTTATTTCTCTGGGAAAGGAATAATTACGCTGTTGTTTAATGAAATATTTTATAGAAAATCTTTGCAGAAAAGAGCGACGCCCTCAAGGAGAAAATTACGAACGTTTGTCCTGGTTGTAAAAGGCAACAGGTTAACATTCTAACAACTATACTTACAAATAAGTGTTTACTCAATATTTCATATTTATTTAATATTTTATTCAATGTATTTATACTAACAGGTATCCATGGACTCATCTCTGTTTCAGCATCATAACATTGGTACAGATAGGAGGGGACGATTCTGTGAGCATTGTGCTAAAATAAATTCGGTTAAGGTACAAGAAATCACAATAATATTTTACATACAATAGCGGACATAAGTTTAAGACGAGAAGATATAAAATAGAGTACCGTGGTTTATAAATATTATTCATAAATTATTATTTATGCATATCATTATATACATGATTATTACTTATGCATATTATTATATACATAATTATTACTCATGCATATTATTATATACATACATAATTATTATTTATGTATATCATTATATACATAATTATTATTTATGCATATCATTATATACATAATTGTTATTTATGTTTATTATTATATACATAATTATTACTCATGCATATTATTATATACATAATTATTATTTATGCATATCATTATATACATAATGATTATTTACGCATATCATGTTTGTATTATTAGCTGGGTAGTACAGTTCTTGTTGATTAATCTAAAACACGAAATTTGTTTATTGTGCTGTTCCTTATATATAGATTATTTTCATTTTGTTGACCTATTGGTCTTAAACTTATGTCCGTTATTGTAAATCGCGTAAACATTTTACGCAGAATAAAATGTAGTTTCGTCGAACATTGTGCAGATATTGTACAAACACGAGTTCGATCCAAAACGTGTGAAGTGCATGGGATGCGGCCACTTGATACGTATCAGAGGAGATCACGTGAGAATCTTTAATTTAATTTTGTTTTTATCGATACGTTTATTCGTTAACATTCGATATACTTATTTGAATTTTTAGAGCGCTCGTAACAAACCTGATGTTTGTCCGAACTGTGGTCACGTGCTCGAGTACACTTAATTGTACAGAGACCATAAACGTTTCGAAACAGAAAGATGTAACAGAAAACAGTTGTAGAGATAAACGAAAAACTCGCACAACAGGAATCGGTTAGATTACCAAATTTGCCAATAAGATTGCAAACAATAATGACGTTTATTATTCATAGATCAGTTGGAGAGGTGATACCTGTTGAAAATGTAATTTTATAATTATGAACACTGTGTAAAATATATTCTTAAGGGTTCCAAAACATTATTCGTTTAAAAAGGTAAGAAATCGTTGATTACAAGAAAAAGCTTTTTAACAATGTTACAAGGTCGTAGTAGATGATTGTAAAATAATTATAATTGTATCATAAAACAGCATTGTCTTAATATTTATATTCCTAACAGTTTATAATAATAAATTGTAATTTTTTTTTCTTACACAATATCTTTTTGTCACGATCACGACGGTGTCGAATAATCAATTGATTAGAAAAAAAAAAAAAAAAAGAAAAAATATACGAAGTACAATCGAGTGATACAAACAAATTGATCTTATAGAAAGGGGAAAATACAAAGGATCGAGGTTTTTTTAACGATTGTTGGAGCTTCGGGCGAGAAAAAAAAAACGTTACAAGCATCGCCACAAGTACGATTAGAAAATAAAATGATATATAAAGGTCGATTGAAATTCTTATGATTACAACAGTTAAGAAATAACGATTTTGCCTAATTGCTAACTACCATTAATATAAATACCCATTTTATAATGTAGAAAAAAAAGTACCATCGATGATAGATTGTTCTCTAATCTTGATATAAATCGTCGTAAACCAAAATTGTGAAAAAAAGGAGGACCACTGACTCTTTTCTTTACACTATTTCACTAAATATTTCGAACGAATCCTTCCGGTAAAATTTCATTCGAAGAATTTATTCGAAACATTGTTCCAATAAAATTTCATTCAAAATATTATTCGAATAATGCCCAATTCTGAATATTTTTCGCGATCCACTGTCGCATCTTCAAAATACCTGTGTTTTCCACAGTTCCGTTGAAATTCCAAATTCCAAGAAACTCTAAAGCCTCTGAAAATTCTCGCCGAACTGTTTCCTTTCTGCAAACATCGCGTCTTTTGCATACCCCGTAGAATTCCCAAGATTTCCAACATTTTCGTACCCAAATCTTCCTATTGTGCTTCATCGACGAATTACAAAATCCTACAAAATTCTGCGGTTGGGAATCGTTGATCCACTGTCTCATCTCCAAAATACCTGTGTTTTCCACAGTTCCGTTGAAATTCCAAATTCCAAGAAACTCTAAAGCTTCTGAAAATTCTCGCCAAAGTGTTTCCTTTCTGCAAACATCGCGTCTTTTGCATACCCCGTAGAATTCGCAAGATTTCCAACATTTTCGTACCCAAATCGTCCATCGAGTTTCATCGACGAATTACAAAATCCTGCAAAATTCTGCGGTTGGGAATCGTTAACCATTCTGTGATCGTTTCCATATTTAAAATCGTTCGAGAATCCGCCGTTTGGTATTTCTGAAACGTTGGCAGAGTCCCGACGATAAACGTCGGCTTGCAAAGTGGACGAAGAAAACCAATTGAAATTCTGATTGATCATCAAAGGGTTGGCGTCGTTCTGTGGAAACGGCTGCGAGAAATGTTCGCGAACGGGTTCCTGATGCTGGAACAACGGCAACTCGTTAACGTTCTGCGAATTGTACGCCAGATTCTGATTCGAAAACTGGGCATAAGCCATCCCGTTGTTCGATTCAACGGAATGCACCCCGAAATTTGTATAATAATTCGTCGACTGATACGAATTCGCGAATTGACGATTGAGCTCGTTCGGTGGACAAGAATTTGAGAGATTGTTCGGCAAACGGTTAACGCTGTGCTCCACAGCAATCTGTTTATTTGCATACGCATTCCTGTGCTCGTAACCAGTCTTGTTAGCGCTGCATTCGTTTGGAATTTTCACGGCCCCAGGGAATCTTTTGACGAGCCCATCCACGGGATTCCAAGTTTCAACCGATCGAAAGTCGCTGGAGGATGGTCTCGTTGATGAATTAAGGGCGTTGTCGCAGTGGAATTGATAGTGACGAGACGAATCCAATTTGCATTTGTCGAGCACAGCGCAAGGGACGTTCGACAGACTTTTATCGTACACTCGAATCCTGTCGAGGGTTCTCAAGGTCTCCTCTGAACACCGTTGACGATCGTTGCCCCATTTTAGAGGTCTCAAACGTTTCCCTTTGTTCCCCAGGTAGCTGCTGACCGCTGGCAGGATCGGGTGAGATTGGTCCTGTTGCAGGTAACTCTTGAGGTGTTCCTGGAGCAAAGACTGCTTCAGGTTGCTTCGAAGGTTCCCGTTGATGTCCCACATCTGACACGGGTTCTCGTTCGACTTCAACTGGTTCATGGCGAGCATCTTCGACAAACAGTTCGAGCAAACCGTTTTATTGTCGGCTTGATGTGTCTCGGTTTCCAACGATCTCGTTGGACCGGTCAGGTTCTCCAACGGGTTCTCACAGCTGGCAGCTTTTATTGGACGACCCTTTGGTGCGGGTGTGTTCAGGTTGATCAGTTTGGGCGTTTGATGGTTGTTCATCACACCGTTGAACCGTTTGTCGACGAACTTCTGCTTCGGACGAGCCACCACCTTCTTCGTTTTCACCTGCTCGATGTAGGTCTTCGTTATCTCCACGTGGCCGTGCTCGTCGCAGGTTCCACTCTCCTCGAACTGTGATTCGTTAAAAGAACTCGTTCAGAGAAATATGTGCACCGATTTTTTTTTTAACGGAACTCGACGAAGAGACGGTTTCAGTGTTTGCAAAATCTTATCGTGTTTCGGTTAACATTGTGTTTGTTGCGAACGTGTTGATAACCTTTTAGAAGATCGGTTGGAAAAGATTCACTGTAAACGCGATGGGGAAATTAAATGTTTTGAGCAAAATTGTTGAGTTTGATAGAAAATAAATATCAAATAGGAATACCAAATAGTACTTGAATTGGTAATACGAAATGTCTTAGAAACGCATACAAGGTAACTGAAATTTTATTTTTAAGAAATATTAACTGCATTTTTTTTTTAATTAAAATTAAAGTTAAAATAAAAGAACTTTTTATGCAATAAAAAGAAATTTCAGTTTTAAGAAGCATTAACTGAATTTTTTTTTAATTAAAATTAAAATTAAAATAAAAGAACTTTTTATGCAATAAAAAGAAATTTTATTTTTAAGAAGCATTAACTGCATTTTTTTTTAAATTAAAATTAAAAGAAAAGAGCTTTTCATCCAATAAAAAGAAATTGTATTTTTAAGAAGCATTAACTGCATTTTTTTTTTTTAATTAAAATAAAAATTAAAAGAAAAGAACGTTTTATCCATTTTTTTTTTTTTTTAGATTTTCACTTAGGAAATTCAGTAGACAATTTTATTTATTTAATCTATGAACACAAATATGTATATAATTATAAACATACTTTTATTATGTATTTTTATATTAATTACTTTTTATTTTAATATTTAAAATATAATTACTTTAAAAATACTATATTAATTACATGCATGTATAAATTTTCCCAAACAGTATCCTCATTTTCTATAATAAATCTTACTTTATTTGCATTACATCGATAACGTTCTAAAACCTAGAGACTTCAAAATTATACTATAATTAAAACCCATCTAAACGTCTAAAAACTTATCCTACACAATTTTTCCTCGTTATCTAAAAAATTTACAAATTTTCCACGATTAAGTAAAGTTTGGCAATTGTAAATTTGCAAAACAGCTAAAGCCTACCTAAAACTGCCTAAACAATCATCCCGTATCATTTTCTTTTATCACCTACTTAAAGTAGATTAAGAAAGAAACATAAAGCAAAATGGAGCACACACGTGTGCAATTAACAACAAATAGAAACAGGGAACAAAAATTAATTGTATTTCAAAATGGATACAAGACACAGTGGAAAAGCAGGTTATGGTAATTAATTTGGACAATTACGAACCATTTCCGCCTTGGCCAAGTAAATCCATAATTTCCGCCACGTGCTGAACTTGTGTTGTTCGCTGAAGTTATAGCGCATTTCTTTCGAGGCATACCTCGTTGCCAGAGCACTGCGATAGTCACAGTATACACTATTATTCTCTAACGTGGACGCACTCATTTTCACTACTTTCAAAGTTACTCGATAAAAAAAACGCTAGGTTCGAACTTATGTTTGTTAAAATACAACGAAAAACGGAGTAGCTACGTGATCAGCTGATCTACTCGACACATCTGACGCTGCGCATTCGCTTTGATCAGTTGCCGAGACTTGCAGCGCCTCTCGTGACAGGAATACGAACGAATCAATTTGAATGAGTTTACTATTACCATAGAGCATCACGTTTCATTCATTATAAATGTAATTTAGTTTGGCTTGAAAATATGAAAATTAAAAATTCCAGAATAAATATGGAATAATTAAAATTTATTAGTTATTATTAGCAGTACCATACATTTGCAATAATTATTGCAATTTTTTTAATAAAATATTAAAACAATTGATTATTTAAGAAGCTCGTAAAACAGAGATTAATATTATATTATTAAAGCTATCATTGATATTATTACCACAATTGCAGTGATTATCATTCAAAAATAAAAAGATTCAAAAATAATTTTATTGTAAAATTAAAATTACGTGATCTCGTGACGGAAATACGAACGAATCAATTTGAATGAGTTTACTATTACTATAGAGCATAACGTACGTTTCATTCATTATAAATGTAATTTAGTTTGGCTTGAAAATATGAAGATTAAAAATTCCAGAATAAATGTGGAATAATTAGTATTATTTAATTAAAATTTATTAGTTATTATTAGCAGTACCATACATTTGCAATAATTATTGCAATATTTTTAATAAAATACTAAGACAATTGATTATTTAAAAAATTCGTTAAACAGAGATTAATATTATATTATTAAAGCTATCATTGATATTATTACCACAATTGCAATGATCACCATTCGAAAATAAAAAGATTCTAAAATAATTTTATTGTAAGATTAAAATTACGCGATTTCGTTAGAAATGGTATTTCATTTCGTTGTCATGGTGTTACTTTTCAATAAACACCCGATGGATTGACAGTCAACTTTTTTCTTAAAACGGAGGCCGTATCGTGACACGGATTCATCAAGATGATATAAAATTGCAATATAACAGTGATCTACGTTCGAGCAACGTACGCAAGGTTTTCGATTCCTGCGAATCGTTGGTGCCGTTTCGCGGACACGAGTTTAACAAGGGAAAGTACCCACGTTCTGTTTTCTCGTGGGACCATAATTGACCGGTGTCATTGTTCGGTACGCGCAAAAGGAAAATCACATCGCAACCGGCGCCGATTTGCAAACACTGACCTCTCTTCACCGAATTCACAACGTTGTCTCGTGCCCTTATGTCAATAATCAGTTAACTCAAACACGACTATACATTTTCTAATCAACTGGAGCTACTGTCCTCATTTTCACCTTTTATTACAGAAAATAAAATTTGTGGCATTAAATTATGATTAACTTAAATAAGTGATATTGAAAATAATATTTAAAAAATGCAAATTGTTTTATAACAGAAGCAGAAATACTTGTTTTAATCAATTGGAGCTAGTTTCCTCATTTTCACCTTTTATTGCAGAAAATAAATTTTTGTAATTTCTATTGTATTATAAATAATTAAGTGATAAAATATAAAGATTAAAAGTAATAAGTGAAATTAAATCATGATTAATTTAATTAAGTGATGTTGAAAATAATATTTAAAAAATGCAAATTGTTCTATAACAGAAGCAAAAATACTTTTTTTAATCAATTGGAGCTAGTTCTTTCCTCATTTTCACCTTTTATTGCAGAAAATAAATTTTTGTAATTTCTATTGTATTATAGATAATTAAGTGACAAAATATAATGATTAAAAGTAATCAGTGACATTAAATGATGATTAACTTAATTAAGTGATGTTGAAAATAATATTTAAAAAAATGCAAATTATTTTATAAATACGTGCGTAAATGTAATTTTTTGATTGTTATATACGTACCACGTTGGAGGGAGTCATATTCGGATTAGCCCATTCTATGTTAATCTCAAAATTCTTGAACAGGGTCGTCGAGTCGGGCACCAATCTCCTTCTCCCCATGGCGGCACCTCGATGGGTTTTGTACGAGACCAGCACGTAACAAACGAAACCGTTCAAATTCCTATAAACGGCCACCTTCTCGATGTCATCGGTCACCTCGTAGATTCTCTGGAAACAAAACCTTCTCATTAATACCATCTACGTACATATTGGAGGCGTTGAAAGTGGTTTCCATTTACTTTCCACAAAAGCAACCTCAAAAAGAAAGATCATAAAATAATTAATACACCAGAAATTTTATTACAGAAAGTGAACAATAGTGAACAATAACAATACAGAAGAAATAGAGCACCATAAATCGGTTTGATAGAATAAAAAATATTTTAGAAAATTTAGAGTCCGTCCTTACTACCCTCAACGCCTCAAATATAATAATGTCGAAAAATAAAAATTAGAATAGACAGTAGTAATATAGTATTAATAGTATATAGTACATATACACTATCACTCATAAGTATTTTCTCACTTTATTGTCCCTGCTTCGTTCAAAGTCGTGAAAAATTTCAAAAACAAACTTTTCTTCTTCGAAATAATCATATACATATAGTAATAAATTTGCAACATCTTTTTGGTAAACTATTCATTTCATATTAACATTTTTATGCTAATTACTAAACTGCAAATTTCTATGCACTTATGAGAATTTCAGATATGCCAAAAACAGCATGCATAAATATAGAAAACATCCTAGAAAATATAGTGAAGCACACATTAGAATATCTGGTCTCTACGTGGATTCCATTTTTCCAATTTTATCCATCAAATTATGAATTTGCATAAAAATCCACGTTCTACTAATTTCATTTTCAATAAATGGACAGACACTTATGAGCGTTACTTATATACTACCATGCAGTGCACAAGAGTTGGCCTCTAGAAACAGTGAGGTTCTATGTGACTAAGGAGCCAACTCCTCAGCACTGCACAGTAAACAATATACAAATATATAATGGAAGTAAATATAAAAGTAATATAAAAGTAATATAAAAGTAAATATAATGGAAATATAATGGAAATATAAGGAAATATAAAATTAACAATTAAATTAATAAGAATTAACCAGTTAAGTGTGTTTGACGACTATATCCGTCATGCGTAAAATTTTGTTACAATTTGATATTTAAATTGTAATTTTGACGAAAACTAAATTATATTCGTAAAGTTTATGTTTAAAATGTTTAGAGGTCAACGCGAAATAAAAAAAAAACAAATGAAAATTATAAATAATTTCAGTTGGATTTATAACTATATCGCGACACACACTGGGAGGTGCTTTGTAAAGAGAGCGCCACACTTAACTGGTTAAGGATATATAAAAGTAAATATAATGGAAGAATTAAGGAAATATAAAAGTAAATATAATGGAAGAATTAAGGAAATATAAAAGTAAATATAATGGAAGAATTAAGGAAATATAAAAGTAAGTATAATAGAAGAATTAAGGAAATATAAAAGTAAATATAATGGAAGAATTAAGGAAATATAAAAGTAAATATAATGGAAGAATTAAGGAAATATAAAAGTAAATATAATGGAAGAATAGAATACAAACTCGGATTATCGTCTCCGTATCAATGACGCGAGGCAGTTGATTGATGTAAAGCCGACAATTGTTCGTGCTCGCGACCACGCCGATCCTTTTCCCAGGATAAATCTCGTACTGATCGAGCTCGTTCACGGCGCGTGCAGCCTCCTCCTCGGTGGTGTACATGATGAAGCAGTAGCCCCTGTTCGAGCCGGAGAACTCCATCATCAGACGAAGCTCGTAGATCTTGCCCACCGTGCTGAATATAAGGACGATCTCCGGCTCGTAGTAGTCCCTGGGGATGCTGCCTACGAACACCTCGCACTTCGGACCAGGAGGAGGTCCTGTCCATCCGGGGGGAGGGCCCAGCTTCCGTTGACCGTTCACCTGAGTCAACGTCAGCTGAGAATCGGCCACGAACTTCAACAACTTCAAACTGTTCTCTATCTGCTCCTTCATGCACGACGTCCTGTCCACGGCCCGGGACTGCACCATGGATTTCCGGCCTTCGATGCATGCTAAATTTTACGATAAAGGGAGGTTGGACGTTTAAAATCATCCAAAATAGAGTAAAACTGTGACAGGGTGGTTGCGAAAGTGAGGTACAGTAGTGGACAAAAGTTTAACAATTAGAGATCTCTCATTTTTTCCTCAACAGAACGCTCTGCAATTGATTCTGTTTGCTTTTATTATTAGTTAGTCTTAAATTAGTACTGTTCATAAATTTTCTAAAATACAGTTTTTAATAAATTTTTTGAAATACAATTTTTAATAAATTTTCTAAAATACAATTTTTAATAAATTTTCTGAAATACAATTTTTAATAATTTTCTAAAATACAATTTTTGATAAATTTTCTAAAATACAATTTTTAATAAATTTTCTGAAATACAATTTTTAATAAATTCAACATCAGCTTAGGACCAACTAATGACAAAAGTAAATAGAATCAATGGCACTGCTTTGTCAAGGAAAAAATGGGAGATCTCCCCATTCAAGTGTTAAGACAACAGGACAATGCAAAACATGGTTTTATGGTATGCAAATATTGTTCATATACTTATTTTCATCGTCACTATTTATTGATTAGCATAGAATACGAATTTTATTTATCGTGATATTTCTTATTAATTTATTAATTTGTTTTCTTTAACACTTTGGTCTCAAACTTTTGTCCATTATTGTATCCAAGTCAAAAAGAAATTTCTTTTTCCTGAAACTTGTATTTTAGCTTTTTGTAATTTAGTTTGATTGAAAAGGTAACTGTTTAACACGTTCGTCACCACGTCACCCATATTTGGGTGACGTTCTTTTTCTTAAAGTTAAACAGGATTTTAAATTGGAATTTTAAAAGGAATTCAATGGAACAAGCATTGAAGTATAATATACATAAAATAAAAATAAGAAGTTAAAATTTTTGCTGTTTTTATATTTTTTTTACCCCAGTTTTCTATGCAATCGAATTTGGGCCCAGCGAGAAACTCAATCGAATCACGTTGGGCAACGAACCTGTTAAAAATCATAGATATCGCTTTCATGATCATCAACAGAATCGAAGAATCTGAAATTGAAGGAGATAATGAACGGATTGCAGATTTTTATGGGAATTCAAATATTTACAAGGATAAGCAAAGAAATGGAGATTCGTGTCATCCTCCAAATTTTATAACTTGATTAAATCGAGATACTTCAAATATCTAAATACATAAAAATACGAAGTCCAAGAAAAAAAGGGTCGAATAATTTTATTTTAACGTTCCAACCGTGCCTCCCGCACCTTCACGCATTCGATGCGTGATATTCTCGAGAAACAAAGCAGAGATGCTTCATATATATCTACAAATTAAGTGCATTTGAATTTTCTAAATACATAAAAATACGCAGTCCAAGAAAAAAAGGGTCGAATAATTTTATTTTAACGTTCCAACCGTGCCTCTCGCACCTTCACGCATTCGATGCGTGATATTCTCGAGAAACAAAGCAGAGATACTTCGTATATATCTACAAATTAAGTGCATTTGAATTTTCTAAATACATAAAAATACGCAGTCCAAGAAAAAAAGGGTCGAATAATTTTATTTTAACGTTCCAACCGTGCCTCTCGCACCTTCACGCATTCGATGCGTGATATTCTCGAGAAACAAAGCAGAGATACTTCGTATATATCTACAAATTAAGTGCATTTGAATTTTCTAAATACATAAAAATACGCAGTCCAAGAAAAAAAGGGTCGAATAATTTTATTTTAACGTTCCAACCGTGCCTCTCGCACCTTCACGCATTCGATGCGTGATATTCTCGAGAAACAAAGCACGATCGCGGGGAGAGAGACAATAAAGACCTCCAACGGCAATATTATTTTTGTAAATAAAAGAAACGCGACCATGATCGAATGCAAACCACACCGTCCACCTATTGATAATACGCTTAATTAACGAGCCTTGTTGTTACTTAACACATTGCGTACGGGAGACGAGATATCTCGTTTTAATACTTTCTTACGAACTCACGACTCGAAATAATTTGATCTGGTTGTTATATTTGTTACATTCGCCACGTTTATTGTTACACAATAAACCGACATACAAAAAACATATACTAACATTTAAGAATTTACATATGTAAATTGAAAAAGGTGCTTGTAAGCACTGTATTCAATCTTTTGGCGAGCATAGCACCGTATACGCAATGTGTTAACAAAAACATAAAAAGTTTAACGATTTTCAAAAGGATCCTCCAATAACTTCAGAAGCTTGAACTTACCTAAATGTTGTTTCAGTTGGTTCTCTTTGTTAATTTTATCAGAGGATTCGTCCGATTGTTGAACCGTCAAAGCAGCCATCATTGTTGTCGTTTTCTGATCGATTTCCATACCATCTTTAATACTAATTGACATTTTTAGCTTCACGGTTTTCCTCCCAACAATTTTCGCCCGACGTCACATTGTTGTTTAAACAATCATCTCGCTCGAGCGACGATTCTTCGTTTTTTTCTTGGCTAAAGCGAACATGAAAGAACGAATTTTTTGTTTCGCGCGAATAGAGCCTTGATCTTCGAGGGAGAAGGATCGATGATCAATAAACACACCACCGCGGTTTCATGGAGACTGATGCGTTAAAACACGCCGTGCAGGTCCCATGGGTCAAGTGTATGGGGTCAGATGGCGCTCATTTTCGACTGTTGCCATTGGATAAGTTGATTTTTTATTTATCTTCTGGAGGGGAGATGCTATACGTTTCTCCCTTCATCATGCAAATCCTTTCTCCCCACCCCATCGCGTTGCAGAGCTTTCTTCTGTTTCCCTGACCACGGCTTTTTCGATTATATTCTAGAATATCGAGATGTTTAAAAAAAAATGTTATTTTTTAAAATGTTATTCTTGCCTTTGACGACCACAAATTGATATTGCTGTTTTATTTTAATTAACGTTTAGAACTAGAATATAGAATATAGAACTAGAATATATTTTAGTTTTATTTTTATTATGCAGGATTTGTATTTAAATATATTAGAGGAATTAATTGGAAATGTAAATTATTGATTGTTAATGTTGTTGTTTTATTTTAGTTAACGTTTTCTTAATGGATAGATCCTATTGAACATTTTGATTTTTCAAAATAAAATCTTATTTGCTTTGTTATAACTATTACAGAGTTAATACAATTTTATTTACACACTTTACACGTGTGAATATATTTTTATTTTTATATTTATTATACAGGGTTTATATTTAAGTATATTAATGGCATTAATTGAAAATGTAAATTATTGATTGTTAATAATTGTATTGCTATTGTGTTGTTTTATTTTAGTTATCGTTTTCTTAATGGATAGATTCTATTGAACATTTTGATTTTTCAAAATAAAATCTTATTTGCTTTTTTATAACTATTACAGAGTTAATACAATTTTATTTACGCACTTTACACGTGTAAATATATTTTTATTTTTATATTTATTATACAGGGTTTATATTTAAGTATATTAATGGCATTAATTGAAAATGTAAATTATTGATTGTTAATAATTGTATTGCTATTGTGTTGTTTTATTTTAGTTATCGTTTTCTTAATGGATAGATTCTATTGAACATTTTGATTTTTCAAAATAAAATCTTATTTGCTTTTTTATAACTATTACAGAGTTAATACAATTTTATTTACGCACTTTACACGTGTAAATATATTTTTATTTTTATTTTTATTATACAAGATTTGTATTTAAATATATTAGAGGAATTAATTGGAAATGTAAATTATTGATTGTTAATGATTGTATTTAGCTGATAATTATTATTTTGTTGACACGTGTTGATCTTTTTGTTATTCCCCTTTCGACAAACTCCTTTTCACAACGAAAATTTCATTATTGCGACGATCATTTGTCATAAACAGCAGCTGTATTTTTCAAAGAATCTGAAACGGAAAGAATTCCTAAGAAATCTAACGATTATTTATAGCGAAGCAGGTCAATTAGGTTTCCTACATACATTGTTTCAGAGGCCAACCTGCTGCCCGCTCGAGGATCGAGATTAACGGTCTCTCGGATAGAATTTCCGATATGTTTTCGAATCGTCGAAAGTACGTCCAAACGTGAATCTCAAGGATAAAGATAAAGAAAATAAACATTCCATCAGAAGATTCGTAATTTTTAAATTAACCACAATGATTTCTGAAAAATGTTAGAAAGAAATGATAAACAATATAAAGAATAAAATAATAAATAAAATAGTCAAAAATAATTTGAATTACATTGTATATTATAATGAAATTTAGTATTACAACGTTAAAGAAAAATTAAACGAAACAGTAATAAAATGGTGAGGAAAAAAATACGAAAATTAAGATCTATAGAATAAGAAAATAATTACACTTCCGATAGAAAATATGATCACTTTAATTTTAAGTTTACAAGTGATTCATACTGTGATTCAAGAAAAAAAATCTTGCTACACGGGAGTTAAACAACCAATTTGTCGTATCGTGGAATCATGGCAATTTTTTTGCAGTAACCTAAGCTTGATCAATGTTGCTGTCACGTTGCGTTCGTGAATCATTCTACAATTTTTATACACTGTGTTACATGATTCAATAATTAAAGTAACATGTACAATGCAAAATTGAAATGACTTAAGTTACATATTTAGAAATTATTAAGCCACACTATTTGTCTAAATAATATAACATTTATAGGAACTTTAAATATCATGTGTAAAAATATACAAATGTCTAAAATAAATGGTGCTTACAAAACATGAATATTTTAATTATAAATATTATAATAATAATAAATATTTGTGATTGGATAATTATTATATGCTTTCAAACACATTTACTTACCTTGCTGTATAATTTCTAATAATTTTCTTACACGATATAAAATTATTTTGTGTGCAATAAAAATTAAGAACTCAATACTTTCTTGTTCAATTACATTAAATGTAAATTATTTTATTTAATAAAAACTTAACAACTAATTAAAAATTCAATACTATTTTATTCAATCACATCGAATGCAAATTATTTTTTTCAATAAGAATTTAACGAATAATTAATAATTCGATATTTTCTTATTCAATAACATTAAGTACCAATTATTTCGTTTAATAAAAACTTAAGAAATAATTAAGAATTCAATACTATTTTATTCAATAACATTCAATAATTCGACGATTAATTAATAATTCAATATTTTCTTATTCAATAACATTAAGTACCAATTATTTCGTTTAATAAGAACTTAACTCATAATTAAAAATTCAATACTACTTTATTCAATCACATCGAATGTAAATTATTTTGCACAATAAGAATTCAACGAATAATTAATAATTCGATATTTACTCATTATTCATGTTAAATGTATCCGCACGTTTCTGTCGGAAACTCGCGGTGTTCGTCGGTTCGTTGGAACCTTATCGAACCGGTTCAAGGTACTGGTGGTTCGTTAACCATTTCCATGGTATTTATTGCGAAAATTCACACCGTGCTGCGCCAATGCACCGTACGATAATAGCATTGTTGTTACCTGCTGTACACGGACTTTATTACGTGACACAACGTAGGCCGCGAGCAACCTGAGCAGCGGATCCTCTTGGCTTCTTCAGTTGTCGGTCGACACGCGACGCGTCTTGTAACCCTTTCGCTCGAATTTTGCTAATGAATCCGGATAACACTATAAATAATACTACACGTCGACTTCTTTCATTCGACGCTAACTCGATTCATCTCGAACCAATTACAACGACAAATTTAATCATCCTTCCACCCCGAAAGAAATTTTGACCATTTGGTGCCATTTTTTGAAGTTCTGCAAGATAACGTGTAATCTTCGTGTAAATTTAAATTTAAATATTCGTGTAAATTTCGGTAACGAAATTTTACGAAATAACTTGGTATCGTGATTTTTAAGTATTTTTTTTTTCTTTTTGGATGGTAAAATTAAATCAGTGGTGACTGGTTACTTTTATGTGGACAGTGTTAAATAAAATTGTGCTACACGGTGTTGTCGTTTAAAAATTTGATAGAACAAACGTTGTGGATTTCAGAATGAGCATTTCGAAAATTGAGAATTATCGGTGAATAAAATTAGAGATGTGGAATCGCAAAGTGTTCATCAGAATCGTTGAAGTGGTACGTAAAAGTGAAACTTGTTTGTTTTAATAGAATCAACTAATTCTGAATAAAATTAACAGCTTTACGTTACTGTTTAAAAAAAAAAGATCCCACCGTCCCTCGCTTGTGCATCATAATTATGTATCATTAATTGGTTTCATATCAGCGTTCTCATGATACGAGATAATAATCCCACTTCGTGTTCCCACCGTTGATTACTTTTAATTGTTCCTGCATACCTAACGGATAATTGAATTTTAAATCGTTCTCATTTTCTGATTTAACCGTCATAATTGAATTAAACGGGTTCGGTGAAGAAGAAAAACAAAATGTTTGATTTCCAGGTACTTTGCATCGCCTCTGTAGTGGCACTTAGGGTGACCAATGACGAGAGCCGAAGGGTGTTCCATTATTTGAGAAGTCGAAGCAGGGAATGGTCCCTCTTGAACAACGTTACGTGGGGTGCAATAGGTTTGAAAGAATTAATTACTCAATTTTGATTTAAGAATTACTATATCTAATCTAATCTAAATATAATATTTGTGAAATAATAATTAAAATAATTCTTTAGTGCCCTAATATAGCTTTTTTGTTGTTTAAAGTAGTATCATAAATTTTGGAAGCAATATGAAAGCAGTCATCAGAAATATTTCATTTTATAACAATAATTTTTACATATTACAAGAATAATTTTACAATTATTTAATTATTTACAAATTAATTAAAAATAATCTCAATGAAGATTAACCTTATAGACATTTGTACTATATGAGTACTACAGTAGCAGACAAAAGTTTACAGGACAATGTAAAATATAATTTTATGGTTTGCAAATATTATTTATTTATTCATTTTTATCGTTATTATGGTAGGACACTGTTTACTGATTAGCATAGAATACAAATTTTATTTGTACTTTTATTTCTTATGAATTTATTTATTTATTTTCTTTGACTTTTAGTCTTAAACTTTTATCCACTACTGTAAATAGCATAATCATCAAATTTGAAATTAACTCTGCTGTTCTTATGGCTTACTCTTCATATTTGTATTATTTGTATCTTAGTAGAAGAATAAGAATTGTATTTATCATACTACTTCTTATTAATTAATTAATATGTTTTCTTTGACCCTTTGATCTTAAACTTTTATCCGCTACTGTAAATAGCATAGTCGTGAAATTTAAAATTAACTCTACTGTTCTTATGGCTTACTCTTCATATTTGTATTATTTGGATCTTAGTAGAAGAATAAGAATTTTATTTATTATACCACTCCTTATTAATTAATTAATTTGTTTTCTTTGACCTTTTAGTCTTAAACTTTTGTCCACTACTGTGTTTGTGCATATTTTGTCAATCATTACATTTTTGATTTAATCGACGCTTAATTTCTAAATTATTTGCCAGGAGCTAATTTAATCGATTCGAAAATTGGGACAATTACCAAAATAAATATTTAAATGTCACATTTTCTTTGATTCTTTGATTTTAACTTTTATCCGCCACTGTATATGTTGAAGAAAAAGGTACACGATACATGCAACATTTCTTTTGTTAATCCAGGCGCCGCTCTTGCAACTGCGACTTGTGGCGGTTACATAATAATCACAACAGGTCTGCTTATTGCTGCTGCGACAGGAGAGCTCTCTGGTCGAAAGACGGTAATTCCTTTTTTTTTTTTCAATCTCTATGCACAATATCTGTGTGCAACGCATATAAAAATTTGACGAGCATTTTACGGATCCTTAATTTCTTCTTCCTCAACAATTATGCAACTAGTCACTGTTCCTTAATAGTCTTATTGTTTGGACTCTTCAAGGCACTCTCTATTTCTCTTTTGCGGGACACAGTGTCCTTCGAA
Organism: Tetrapedia diversipes; assembly: GCA_033822845.1. Taxonomy (NCBI): domain Eukaryota; kingdom Metazoa; phylum Arthropoda; class Insecta; order Hymenoptera; family Apidae; genus Tetrapedia; species Tetrapedia diversipes. The sequence continues at coordinate 102,014 of JAOPTO010002238.1, read as the reverse complement.
CCTGATTTTATCGCAGATTAATGTCTTTTTGTTCAAACCACGCCTCGAGTGCAGTTTCTTAACAATTTAAAGTAATCAAGAGTAATTACAATTATTATAAGTTAATTATCGCGAAAAACTTAAGATTTGAAATTGTTATTATTAGATGCAGGTATATTTCGGTATTAAATCCCAAAGATTTTCTCAGAAGTTTGTTTGTTTGGTAAAAAACTGGAAGCTGCAGAATTCGTTTCGTGTCGAACAAGTTTCACTGATAAAAATGAAAATTATTGCATTCAATGTCTGATTCATTATTTAATAACATCAACAATTGATGAATCGCGTTCTCTTTTACGTTTTCTCAAGTTGCCAAAGCAATCGAATATTTTCATAATTTTCCATAAAACCAGACGAGCCAATACGAGTACCTAAAACTCTTCAGCAAATTAACCAAAATGTGTTAATTATTGAAAATAGAATGTGCAAAAATATGTGATTGAAAATCAATATGTTAATTATTGAAAATAGAATGTGCAAAAATATGTGATTGAAAATCAATATGTTAATTATTAAAAATAGAGTATATAAAGTAGGGTATTAACCCTTTGCGCTCGAGAGGTGACTGTTAGTCACCAAATGATAGTTTCTCAAATTTTCAGACTTTACTTAGTTTGTTTATTAATCAAACTCATAGGTTAAATATATGCAAATTTTAGTATATCATTCAACTAAATTAAATGACATTTAATACAGTTGAATTTTAGTAAATATTTCGAATTCAAAAATTTTTGAAGTTAGCATTATTAGGTAACCAACAGTCACCTTTTGAATGAAAAGGGTTAAGAAGCAGCTTACAGATCTTCCAACCACAATGCATCCGTAGGCGGATTTAGAAATAGCCTAGGACAGTAGTAGTTCTAAAGAAAATTCCTTCCATATCCAATAAAACAGAAATCTTTAACTATTTTTCCGCAACGTTCCCACGATGTTAATCTATGATCACTACATTTTCCTTATCCTTCCTGGTTGCAAATCTGGTTCTCCAGACAGACACTCCTCGTTCGTTAGTCAATCGGCATAATAATCGGACCGCCACGGATACGTCGAGATAAACTATGCCAGCAGAACTCTTTTCCAAGGTTCCGTGTCATTTTTTTTCCCCTCCATTTTTCTACCAACTTATGCAAATCGGTTTGAATGTGGAGCGAACTTCTTAACCGTGGCGTGAGAATGTCGTGCGTTGAAGCGACCACGTCATCGAGGGGCAAAGTTAATGGTATCCTTAACGCAAACAGAGGCACGTAACAGCATCCTTGGTTTATGGCAATCATGCCACGTAACGCGAACTACACCGTTGTGACTTACTTTAATGACTCATAACCGAGGCTAGGCTGATCCTGAATGATTCCTGCATGCAGATCTGTGCATTCGTTAGCGCTAGAATTTGCATTAAAAATCATGGATGAAGTCTTGTCTTGGTACAGTGGCTACCAAAAGTACATTTATATTTGTTTCTTAACGCTAGGACTACCCCAAGGTGGTCAAAATGACCAATTTAGAATTTTTAAAACAAGCTTTACAAATTTTCTGTACACTGTGCGACAAAATAATAGCACAGTCTATGATTTACAGTGTTTCTCGAGTAACGAGTCAAAGGGTTATATATCGCCAAAAAAACATCCTACAATTAAAAGTCAAATTTGACTTTATAGGGGAAGGTTAGTACTGTAGGACGGATAGGAGGTTAGTACTGTAAGAAATCTTTGCCATCTCAAACAACGAAGTCTCGTTGATCTCTTTTTTTTCCTACCCGCGCTGTCATTTTGTCGCACCTAGTTTTCACAAAAAGGTTAAATTTTCCGTAAAAAATATAACCCGTGATTGATCTTTGTTTGTACGATTAAAAAAGAGATACTGCATACAAAATTGCATGTGCAAAGTTGTATACATTACGTTAGATTCAAGAAACGCTAAAAATCATACGTTATCGCGTACTATAGGACACTTTTGGAAGCTTTTCACAGTATTTGGTAAAAAGTGTGAAGAAAGGTTCGTTTCCCCTATACTATGCCACTTTCAATTTCATCTCTTTGCTGTAAGTACACTTTTATCGTAGATAGTTCTAGCGTTAACCTGTTGGACTACGATTTAACCCTTTGCACTCAAAATCACCATTTTTTTTGTATATATCTTGGTAACTGCATCATATTTTGATTTGATATGTTGTGCCATTTTAGCAGAAAACTTCACAGAAACATGTATTTCTGAAAAGGTAACGCTGGGATAAGTTGATTCCACGGAATCACTAATAAATTCTAATGTCCCCTGACAATGGAATGCAAAGGGTTACGAGACGACATTGTGTGCAACGGTTGGCAAAAAAAAGAAAGGAAATTTATAAAAATTAAAATTACACCGAACGGTTGATTCGTTGATCCTCGTTAATTCATGGATAGATGTGAAAAATCGAAAGTGTAAATAATTTTCGTAGCCATTGTAGATGGAGTGAACGATAAGTATCTCTTTAGGAAGCTTTCAATGGAAAGCAGTAGTAGAATATTATGGAGATGATGGCGTACACGCGAAGGCTGTTTCACTGTTATTCTTCAATTTCACGTGATAGTAGAGATAATAAATATGCGTGTTGAACAGAGGAAGTCATTAACATTTAATGACCCTCTCTGATTGTATTTTATTCTCTCGTTTCAGGAAATATTCTTCCTTGGACTTGGAGTGATTCTTTTCGGGATCGTCGGCGCGTTGTCTATGGCGTCCATTGAAAGTGTCCCTGAGGATCTCGTAGACAATGCCGCGGTTTTTGGGGCCTTGTGCTTGCTGACAGCGTTGGTTTTCATCGCTGATCTGTTAATGAGCACGCCCAAGAAGAAGGCTAAACAGGGGATGGCGGAACGTTTGACCGAGAAAAGGGGTAAATACCGAAATAATATCGATTGAGGTGGAAAAGAAGAATAGTTGAGGAAAATTACAAAGTATATATTTTGGAAAAATTAAATTTGCTTGAAAAATGGGGAATATTAAAATATTGGTCTACATTTAACACGTTCGTCGCCCAACGTGATTCGATTGTTCCTCGCTGGGCCCAAATCCAATTGCATGGGAAACTGGGATAAAAAAATATAAAAACAGTAAAAATTTCAACTTTTTATTTTTATTTTATGTATATTATACTTCAATGCTTATTCCATTGGATTCCTTTTAAAATTCCAATTTAAACTCCTATTTAACTTTAACCCTTTCGTTTCGGCTGTCCAGTCCGCCGAAGTACCGTCATTGAACGGAAGCGCACGACAGAAATGTGTACAGTGCGCGTGGTTTCTGTATACACGTTTTTTAAAGTCTTAAATAGTAACTGTGCTGAATAAGAGAATCATTGCTCTAATCTAACAAGTATATTTAGAATTTTAAGTATGAAAGGACTTACAAAATTATTAAAACACAAAGTACATTTGGATGCCGCCTATAAGCGGCGCTCGTACCCACAGGTTATCTCGTGGATGCCGCTTATAAGCGGTGCTCGAAGCGAAAGGGTTAAGAAAAAAAGCGTCACCCAAATATGGCTGACGTGGCAACGAACGTGTTAAACAATTTTGAGTTGAAACAATTTTTAAACATAAGATTTGCTTCAATTTGGTTGCTTCAATACGTTGATTAAATATGTATATTGTTTGTTTCGTTTCAAATATTATAGCTAACCCACAAATAACCATAACAACCGAGAAAGAACCAAAATCACCGAAAATAAGCAGTCCTAAAGCCTCCAAGAAGGACAACAAGGGTACCATAAACGACGGATTCGAGAAAGTTGAGGAACAACACCAGAAGAGCTCGGCTCAAGAGCAATTTGAAGATCCTCGAAGATGGGAACACGATCATCGTTCCGGTCAACGTGTTGACAGCGCGTACAGGGACGAGGAAACGGAGAATTTCGGTCGAGAAGACCGGGAACCAAAGGAGTACGCGCAAAACTTCGAAAATGGCCGTGCTCTCAGAGACTCGCAAATGTATCGAGACTCGGAGATGCAAAAGGCTGCAAACAGAGATTCTTATAGGATGGATCACAGGATGGAAATGCCCACTGTGGTGTACAAAGCTCAGGATATTTATCAACGACCGATCGACGAGATCGATACACCACGTTTCCCGACCGACACGAATCGCAGAAGCGAAACTATGTTCGCGAGGATCGTGAATCCTAGCGTGAAGATCATGAAGGTTGAACGCGACGTGGAAGAAACTTTGGAGGGTTACAGGTAGAGTTTAACGACAAAAAATTAAAATTGACGATATTAGGTATTATTAACCCTTATTATTAGGTATTATTAACACTATTCCTACCAACACTTCACGTATACCTATTCCTATCCCACGTAAGACAGACTACAAATTTTTCTCAGAAAATAAACAATGAAAACAGAAGTGAATATTGAAAATATATTATCCGTATATTTGAAGAAAAGTCTAAAGTTTAAAGGCGTTTCAATTACATTGTATCTACGAAATTCTAATCGAAATTTTAAAAACGGTCATTTGAACGGTTGTGGTAGGAATAGTGTTAACCCTTTGCACTCAAGGCCGTTTTGTTCGAACGAACCAGCAACTCGAGACAATTTAATATTTTATTTTTGGGAAACATTTTACAAGTACCTTACAATTATTTTATACTGAGACAAACGTGTTCAAGTAATAAAGTTTCACCAATTTATTTGTTTTTGCATTGAATACAACAAAATTAGCGCTTCGTTGGCTTTGCTGCAGAGACATTCTGAATTTAATATGATTACATTCCAGATGCTTTGTCACTAAGTTATTTGTCAACCTACTTTTACAGTTAATTCAGGTTGGAAATGTAAAACTGAGCGATGGTAAAGAAATATTTTCTACGAAGAAATTAGAATTGTCTGAAAAAGGGACTGTTGCATACGAAGAAAAGAAATGCAGGGAGTGCTAAGGGTTAAATATATCTAATATTAAATTTACAAATATTTTTTGTATGTCTATTTGTAAATATACATGTACTAAGAAATAGGTGTACATCATAGAGAATTTGAAGTTACACTGCTCAATAAAAGTAAACAAGAATTATTAGGAATAATAGTAATTGTTTTTGCAAATTTTACATACGAAGCTCGAAACCCGTCAAATTGACCGATCTCATAAATCTAGTATTAACAGCTACTGTTAGATATATGAGTATATAACATTTGCATACATAATGTATAAGTATTAATATTATGAAACATATCAATATATTTTATTTAAGGGGTCATTTGACCTCTTATGAAATAAACGTTGATCTTTAGAAAGAAATTAAGGGAATTTATTTTATTATCTATTTATTTCTTTTATTAAAGGAAATAATTCGTAACATTTTTGTAGGCTTTGATTTTTATTCTCTGACTCTCAATATAGGACCGCATTTCTATTTCGTTTAGCTATAGGTAATTCATTCGAAGGAGTGTTATTTGTGAAGAGTTCATTCTGTTTATGCATTATACCGTGACCCGATAGGGTCGTTCGAGAGCTCGCGCCGAAAACAAACACACGTATCGTATTCAGATAAATGAAACTGTAACTCAAGTAGAAGGACAAAGAGATATCACTCATGTGCATCTTTTTTGTCCAGGACTGTATCTGGTCCAGGACAGGACTGTAAGAATTATTCTCGGTAAAAAAATAAGCTGAGAGAAAAACGAAAAGTTAGAAATCAAGTAATCAGATAATATAAGAATTAGCAGAAAGTCAAATAAGCGAAAGAAATAACAATGAATTTATGAAGTAAATTTTGAAACGGGTCATTTGACCCTGTTTGGTACGTTTAGTGTTAATATAATTATTGTCAATCGCAATAGGAATTATTTTTGCGAATATTTTTATTTCATTTATTTATTTACTTATATATACGTTAGTATTTATATTTATGTATTTATAAGGATATGGAACCCTTTGCGAATCTTTTTAAATATCGTACCATTTATTTATTTACATATACTTTAGTATTTTTATTTACGTATTTATAAAGGTATGGAACCCCTTGAAAATCTTTTTAAATATTGTACCATTTATTTATTTACATATACGTTAGTATTTTTATTTACATATTTATAAGGGTATGGAACCCCTTGCGAATCTTTTTAAATATTATACCATTTATTTATTTACATATACGTTAGTACTTTTATTTACGTATTTATAAGGGTATGGAAGCTTTGGTACATAAGGTGTATAAATTGAATAATTGAATCATAAGGTGACAGTAAATATGGCATAGGCTATAATGAAAATTAAAAGAGAGCAGAGAAAAACAAAGATAGTACATCACACGATGATCCTTACAATATAATGCTTAATCATCACAGTTTCTTATAACGTATAAAAGTCGGCTTTTAAATGTGTTGTGATTATCAACGAAAAGATCAACGGTATTAGAATAATTGTTTGCCAAGTTGAGTATTCCATTTAAAGGGTCTGTATACAAGAATCGAGACAAATCGTAATGAGGTACAAAAATTCGGTGGGCTCTCGTAAATGATCTCGAACTATTAAAGTTAATCAACATGGTCACACTAGGGTTGTTCACCACGTCATGGATGATTTTATGCAGTAGACAAAAATCGTTTAGGATCCTTTTTAAATATTGTACCGTTATTATACATTAATATTTTTAATATTTTCAATATTTCTAATCGTTCACAACCATGTTTTAATATTTCTAATCGTTCACAATCATGTTTTAATATTTCCAATCGTTCAAACGTTGACATTAGGAACTGAAGAAACGCTGCCTAACAAATTGTAAGTATTCATTATTCTCTTTTCTTTTTATGACAATAGACACTCTGACATCAGTCAGTACGACAACGTGCCGATTCGGATGAGAGGAGTTTCGCCAAAGGGTCAAAAGGCGAATCGAGACGTGTCGTTCAACATTCCACCGCCGCCAAAGGGTTACGGGAAGGAGTTCGATCAGAGCAAAGACGAGATCGAGATGCTGGAAGAGTGCTTCAGTTCGCTTCGAACAGCGAGCACCGGAACACAGACACCCAATATCCGAACACCTTCGTCACCCACTGATCCTGGATACGTTCGACACACTGCGAGTAACTGGCCGCAGGAAACGAAGACGAAAACACCTGGCTCGAGTCCGAATCGCGTGAGAAATTGATTTGTCGCGTGGAAGAGGTAGCGATTAACACGTTCGCATGAGCATCTAATTCGTTTGATCGAGGTGAAAAATTGTGTTGCCCTAACTTCGATGAGAAATTAACGACGAGGGGAAGTCCTGTGTCGGTCGATCGATTCAATTAGCGTTGAGACCGGTTAGGATAGTTGAATTTGTGAGCATTTGATTGCAAAAGACGCGATATCGTTCCATGCTCTGTTCAACGAGACGAGATAAAATTATTATCTCCTTAACCCCGTTGCACTATTCGGAACCTCGGAAAAAGTCAGGCCAAACGCTTGCCGAAACTTGAGACCCATCTTATCCACGCGATGGAACTCTTGTGAAATTCAAATGAATTTGAATCAAAAACTTTTATAAACACTTTAATTATCACATAAGATTAAAACAAATTCTGAATAAGTAATAATAATATAATTAATTAATAACGAAATAAAAATATGTAAAAGCAAATCCGCGGTAGTAGTATTTGAACTGAAATAAGTTTTCTGATTATCTCACTAATATCAAACCTAAAACTGAAAGACACGATATAAATAAACAATTAAATATCAATTTTGCCCGAAATTAAGACCACGAGTCAGACTCGTGATATTCATGTTCGGCCTGAAATGTCGAGTACGAGTCAAGCTCGTGATATTCATGTTTGGTCTGGAACTGAACAACGAGCCCGACTCGTCACATCCATGTTTGGCCTAAAATTTTCATCACGAGTCAGACTCGTCAAAATTGTGCAAGGGGTTAAGGAAAATATTGTTGCGACGCAAGGGTTACGTAGTTTTTTAATTAACCAGTTAAGCGTGGCGACCTCTTTACAAAGCACCTCCCAGTGTGTGTCGATGATGGATATTAGTTATAAATCCAACTCAAATTATTTATAATTTTCATTTGCTTATTTTATTTCGTGTTGACCTCTAAACATTTTAACACTATTCCTACCGACACTTCACGTATACTTATTCCTATCGCGACATTCTCATGTAAAACAAACTACAAATTTTTCTCAAAAACTGAACAATGAAAAAAGAAGTGAATATTGAAGAATGCATTACAGATTTATTTGAGGAAAAGTATAAAATTGAAAGACGGTTCTATTACGTTCTATATGTGAAATTCTAATCGAAATTTTAAAAACGATCATTTGACCGGTCGTGGTAGGAATAGTGTTAAACGTATTAAACTTTACGAATATAATTTAGTTTTCGACAAAATTGTAATTTAAATATCAAATTGTAACAAAATTTTACGCATGACGGATATACTCGTCATGACACAAAATTTCGTCGTATCTCCATGACGGATATGGTCGTCAAACACACTTAACTGGTTAAATTAGAGAGAGCGTGTGCGTCGAAACGCGAAACGTGAGATCAATCTCTCTTTTCTATTTTATACTTTAGAACTTTTAATTAGTTTATAAATTTTATAATTTTATTTGATTACGACTTATGATGTTTCTACGATTTCGTCGAATTTCTAGCGTTAGAAGTCTGATCGATCGCATTTATCGTGGTGCAGTTCGTATGCTTTTGTTACTTTACGAGTAAGACATTTTAAGACATTATTTTTACTCACTGCCTTTTTTTGTACCAGTAAATATATGCATGTACGTTTCTGAAATGACTATGAACTTAAACGATACTCTTGCATTAACGTAAAATCAAGAATTAACTTCAGATCGTTCAATTATGATATAATAATTAATTACGAATGGTATTAGAGTACAGAGTGGGAGACTTTAGATTAATTTTTCTTTAATAACTTCTTAAATAATTTCTTCCTCTCTTTTACCCTTTAGATAGTCGAGTTTTATTTTAACCCTTTGCGGTCGAGAGGCGACCGTCAATCGCCAAATGATAGTTTCGCAAATTTTCAGACCTTACGTAGTTTGTTTATTAGTCAGACCCGAAGGTTAAATAGTTGTATATGTAAATTTTAGCGAAAGATTTAACTAAATAAATGAAGTTTAATATAAGCGAATATTAGTAAATATTTCGCACTGAAAAATATTTGAAATTAATATTATTACACGACTAACAGTCACCTTTCGAGCGCAAAGGGTTAAATCCTGCATAAAAACTTATTAGGGGCATTCTATCGTTTTATAATTTACTAGTAGTCTTTGTAATATTAACCCCTTGGCATACAAATAAAATGAAATTTGACGCGTTCAAAAAAATACTATTTACTTTGGATCAATTGAACGGTTATGCGCGAGTTTGGAAACAGAACATTTTATTTTGAAATTCTTTTTGAAAGGGGGGAGGGAGGAGAATCTTGAATATTCTAAACAAAACAGAATCGACGCATTAGTGATGCAACTAATTGTAAGTAATCTAATTATACAGGGTGTTCGGACAGCCCTGGGCTTAAATTGAAAGAGTAACTCCCTGAGACATTCTAAGACGAAAATCAAGAGTAACGATTTTGCGTTTGAGGCGTTGTTTACGAGTTACAACTAGTTAAAGATATCGTTTAATCCGGACCGTTCAACTCTTGAGAGCGGGTAACCGAGGCAACTCGGTCGGTAACGTCGCTGAGTCCACAGTGATGCTCAAGCGTCAAACGGTCCGGATTAAACGATATCTTTCAACTAGTTATAACTCGTAAACAAAGCCTCAAACGCAAAATCGTTACTCTTGATTTTCGTCTTAGAATGTCTCAGGGAGTTACTCTTTCAATTTAAGCCCAGGGCTGTCCGAACACCCTGTATACTGTACAGCGTTCGTTGAAAACAGCTCTTGACGAGTCAGACTCGTCAAAGTCTACAGTGGCACATGAAATGAATGACGACCCTAACTCGTCATTGTATGTCAAAGGGTTAATATTCTAACTTGTAAACAAAACAAAACAATTTTTGTGTGAGGGACTTTAGTGACCCCACTCCGTTCTTTGTGTAATAAATTAGACTCCGTACTCTAAGGGTTAACCCTTTGCGGTCGGTGCCGCCGCTGTGGCGGCATTTCAAAACTGTCGTAGAAATCGGTGTCGCCGCTTTGGCGGCATGATCACATCTCGAAAGAGTAATCCAGAAAAACTTAGATTAACAGAATGCTAGCCATTTCAGACGTCTCACGCATTATTTTACCATCGACAAATATATGATAAGTAAATAGAAATCAATTTATAAATAAATAAAAATATAATAAATTATAAATTGAATTTCAAAGATTAGTAAGAAATAAACATTCCAGTTGTTCAGGATTTCAAGGTAGATTCGTTGGCGATATTAACGGTTTGAGGCTTTGATTTTATACGAAAACCATTGCCGCTCAGCCATGGTAATCGGGCGTTTATCTGAAGTCCGAAAAGGACATCGGTGCGCTATCTTTCCCAAACAAGTCTTGCCGTACAGCGGAAGACGAGACAATGCCAAAAAGCTAACTCTTTCTGTTTTTATGCAGTTTAAGCCCTATTAAACATTACAAATCAGCATCAACATAGTGTGTGATTTTAAATGTAGATATATCCACCTTAAATCGCTTAGGAAACAATGACTCCGAAAAGCTAAATTCGCCCAGACTTGCTGGTAGTCCCAGCCGAAAAATCTTCCGACTGTAAAGGGTTAATGATTGGGAGGAGGGACAGGGGAACAGTACAGACGCACAATTATTTTCGTATATGTAGAAACTTTTAATATAAAGTTTTAACACCTCCGTTTTTCACATCGATACGCATACGTACAATTATTATTAATAATAATGTCTCCATGTGATAAAAAGTGTAACCGCCAGTTTGTTAGTTTCCATCAGAACGTATTTCGTTAAAGATATTAGCCTTTAATCGGATTTACATTAACTGTTCACGTGTACCGTATTGTTCCGTTTCTTTTTTCTTACGCCATCTTACACGTATAAATAAATCGATTCTGCTCAATTAATCGTGACGTACCGTCCAACTCCTCTTCATTGTTTGAAGTCAGATCGACAATTTCTTCGGTTAATAAATAAACGGGAAGTAAATCGTCATCGTCACTGGAACCGGAAGACGGCAGCGGCCATCGAGAGCGTCGACGCGTTCTGTTATGAAATTTTATCGAAAAAAAAAGAAGCTACCATCGGCATTTTTTTTTTCTTTTTCGCTTCACAGAACCGTCGTCCTCTCGTTCAATTTTTCACGCATTCCTCTCTTTCTCTAAACGTTTCTAAAACGCGTATTTACAGAGCTGCGAATAATTGCTTAGATACTTTGAGCATTCATATTCTTCTTCACCTTCTCTCTTCCTCTACGCATTAATGTTATGTATAACAATTAACTGATATTAACGAATAATTAGCAGACGTTCTTCTTCGTAACACTGTTGTGCAACTAGAAAATGGTGTAGCTTTATCGAACATTGGAACGTTGAGCTGATAGGTTTCGGTTAAAGTTCGATTCAATTGCAATGTTCTTCACCAGTCGTTTCGTTTTCTTGTTTTTTTTAACGAGGTATGAGCTTGTAACTTACATTGTTAAGTTTGTTATGTGTTGGTGTGCTCGTCGATGTTGTTTTTACGAAAACACGGATTGGATGAAACACCTTGTCACGGTTTGAGAAATGATTATAATGACTTTATCCACAGGGTGTTCGATAATTCCTTGGAGTAGTTTTAAATGATTGATTTTACCGATCAAAATAAGATGAGAATCAGGAATAACAAAATTTAATTATATAAACACTTAATTTATTTATTTAACACGTTCGTCGCTCAGAGTTTCTCGCTGAGTCCAAATTCGATTGCATGGAAAACTGGGGTAAAAAGATATAAGAACAGCAAAAATTTTAACTTTTTATTTTCATTTTATGTATTTTATACTTCAATACTTATTTCATTGAATTCTTGTTAAAATTCCAATTTAAAATTCTATTTAACTTCAAGAAAAAGAACGTCACCCAAATATGGGTGACGTGGCGACGAACGTGTTAAAAATGGTAATAGCTTTCGATTTTTGAATCTTCATTTGAGTGACTATTTTTTATTCCCATCTTGTTTTGGCCTGTATAATAGTGTCATTAAATGAACTCTGTATCTGTGTATTCGGTCTGCTTCTCATCCCTAACTAGATATATTTACAAGTCGCAGGACTTTCAAACTATATTCTTCATCTAGCTTCTATTCTCTCTTAAGAAATCTTCATCAAATCGTTCTACGGAATCTTTACAATCTCCAGCTTCTTGAATAAATAAATAACAAAAAAAAAAAAAACGATAGACATAAATTTTTTTCGAGTTTTTCGACCACTATGAGTAATTTACTTGGTTTCCCTTAATAAAATTTTCTTCGAAAATTTTTCATCGAAATTTTCAAAGCGCTTTCTCTCTTTCTTCTTCGTCTCCGGAATGGTATCTTCTTAAATACGTATTTACAACGTGTCTTATTCGATTAAACAATGACAAAAGAGGATAATATCTATAGAATGTTAGCCCGCATAATTGTTATAAATACAGATAGAGGATCTTATCTCATGCCGAAACCAATGCCAGCTCCTTGAGCATTGGTCGCCCTTTGTTCCATAGTGATATATTGTCTAATTAGTCGCGAAATTTCGTGAGCTTGTTCAGTCTGAAGTCTCGTGATCCGTTGTTGCATCAAATTGCCACACTTCATGTCTAGGTAAAGGGTTCCCTCTTCAGATTTCACTTTTCTGGTTGATATCACCTCGGAATAGGGATAATGATAAAGGGTTTCCTAAAAATTTAGTACGAATCATTAATTTTTTTTTTTTTTAATTAATCAGCAGTAGATTGAACATTGGATCGCTTACGTGTGTGATTAAATCGATAAAATGCACTCCGTGTCTATTGAGCGCCAGAATATGGTCACCACCCTTCTCCTTTCCCTCGGGCACCCTTTTCACGGCAAAGAAACTAGATCCGAACAATGGCCACTTCCATAAAATTTCTGCAAACGGCAACAATATTAATTTATCAAATTACAGAAGAATTTTAATAATTGAGAATGCTTTAAGACACTTACCAAGCACCTGTGCTTTACAGGCAGCTACTGTATTGTGCTGCACGTTATTCCATGCCTGTTGAACCAAATTTGACCACTGTTGTGGTCGAGGTTCTCTTAAACTAAGCACTGGTTTCGGTAATAAATATTTAATTTCTTTCGTGGATGGCTCATGAGCCATGTCTGCTGCTCTGTGCAATAGAGCTGCTATTTGTGCCATATCGTACTGAAAAAGTGAAGAGAAAATTATGATTAAACATTTTAAATGAATTCTCTTTAGAATATGTGAAGTACTGAATGTGGAAGAGACTCACTATGACTTCTTGAGACAAATGTTCACCAGGTAGAACTAACAGGAGGCCCTCCAAGTAATCTGGAGCAATCTGGTTGAATACAACTTCTATATACAATGGGGCATCCAGTCTGAGTGGATAGTACCATACAGATCTAAATTTGAAAAAGTTATGTTAATCTCTTACAATTTTTTCTGGATTATTTTTATACGAATCTGAAGAATTTATTTTTAAAATAATGTTTATTAGCAGAATGTATACCTGCAGAATATTAGGTAGAAAACTTGATGATTTTTATGCAGTTCTGTGGTTACATCTAATACGTATTCATCCCTGGCTAAAGGCATGGTAAATGCATCACCATCGACAATGCAGTATAAGGAGAATTCGTCCATTTCGTGAGGATTTCTTACAGATATTATATTGCACATCTCTTCGATAACATCCTATTAATTAATAAGATGAAAAGTATTAATATATTTTCATATATGTATTTTACCAATATATCGTAATTGTATTCTTAAATAATTAATATACTTTAGTGATTATATTCCTATAATATTTTCTACTATAATAATCCATTCATATCTAATGATTATATTTTTAAAAATTTATTATTGGTTTTGTACTGGTTGTGTAATTTACTGAAATTTAAATTCAAATTTTAGCGGGCTTGTCCGCCATTAATGGTTTGGAAAGTGTCAAGTGTGCGTGGGTGAATCGGAGAGCTCTTCAAAGAAATGAGAAAAAAGAGAGAAATAACGATGATACAGCTTCAGTGTACTTACTAAGTTATTCTACTTTGAGTAAGTAATAATGTCAATTGTTTGTAATAATGTAGGTTACTTAATTAATGAGATTTCTTAAACTCTGTGTTGAACATGTCAATGGGGGTGTAATGGGGTGTCATATTGTGTCCTTTGAAGTCTAAATACATTTTTGCTATCACTTTATATGTTAATAGTTAATTTTTAACAACTGCTATACTCATAATTTTGTATTGTGAAATAATTTTTTATGATTTGTTAACTTCTTTTAATTATTGTATATGTTTAAACTTGGTTATATATTTCGACGTTGTATATCATAATGCAGAGTTTGACGGACATCTCTTTATAAAATTTGAATGTAATCTACATGTTATCTGATTGTTAATAATTTTTGTTTTGTCAGTATGCTAGAACAACCTATCTTGTGAAAAGAATGAATGTCATTTATAGTGTTGGTTGTTCTAACATTTCCGCCATTTAATTAAAAAATTTTTAACATCTTTGTTGCTTATTTTATATATTTGCATTATAATATATGATGTTCCAATTGTGATCTATGTTAATTTTTATACATTTTAATACTAATATTGCAATTGCATTATTACACATATAAATAAAATGTTGAATGGATTTTTTTCAATTAACATTGATAATATTTCACTCATCAGATTTTTTGTAGTTGAAGTTTTGCCTCATTTAACTAACATATACTAATCTGTCTGATTCTGCTTTGTTAGTTTGTTAATTTTCTCTCTGTTAGTTTTAAGACCCAAACTTAATATCCTTTGATCCAGTTTCCCCTTCTTTCCCAAAACTTGTTCCTCAATTTTATAATTTACAATAATCAACTAAAATATATAACCCTACCTGCACGACAGTTGTACACTTGGTGTTAATTACTCTTTCTGTTCCACCTGGCAATCTGTAAATCTGTCTCTTTGCATTTCTGCCTGCACTAATTGCCATAATCTCATCCACGCTTGGCACATTTTTTCTTCCTCCATATTTCACTGTCTTCCTGAGATTCTGTAGACACACTGTGGCTGTTCCATGATAAGCTCTCCTTTTGTCATAAGCTGCAGTTTCTAGATATTTGGTAAGGTAAGGCCTCAGACCATCGCTGCAAGTGAAGTAAGCAGCAACAATGCTGAAGATCCTCCAACCACGTTGGCAACTATCAGGATTTGGGCTCTTGTTGTTGGTGGTTTGCTTCATTAATTGACAGTAAACTTCATCACGAAGGAACTCATATTTGTGGCAATGCTGCAATGAGATTGAAAGCAATGAGAATACTATCCTTAGATGTTAAGATTTCGGTAATTTATAAAAAGTGAAAGTGCTAGTTTCACTATCTATAATCATTTATTATAAGCTTTACTTATTTCATTAATATAAGTAAATTTAAGAAATAAATGAAATTAAAGAATGGTAATAGAAAAAATAAATTGTGTTGATGTTGAAATCTATTTCCCTTCCTTGATGATCAGTTAATTATTTTATTCATCAGTTACATGATATTTTAAAATAAAAAGTGGAAAGAAATTTTCATGCATCAGCTGCAACATACTCTCATTTGAGGTATCATTATGGACACTATTACTAAGGAATCATCTAGGAGAAACTCCTTAATAACAAAAAAAGTTGCATCTAACAGCAGTTTCCTTTGCCATTGAAAGTAGGCTATCAGTTTGTTATTGCATCCTTCACCAATAAATCCTTGACCTAAATTTCTTGAGTTATCTCAGCAAATTTCTCCACACTTCTAGTAATAACTACATACATGTAACAACATCCTTTCACAGGATACAAAACTGAAGCCAAAGCCAAGCAAAATGTAGAAAACAAACCTTACGCTTTATCATTTACAAAATTCATTGATCCAAAGGAATCACTACTCACCATCAGAATGGTGTAAACGCATTTCACTTCACTGGTATCCGGAGGCAATGGTTGATCGCCCATGTACCTCATCAGGCATAAAAAGCATTCCACTGCCAGGGCACTTAAATCCGCATCAAGTCTCAAAAGACTCTGTTCTATTGGCACAGGAGAGTATTTTACAAGATCCACCTGCTCCTTCCATGTCCATTCCGCGCCGTCCTGTTGACCTTTGCTTTTCTTGCTCTTCTTCTTGCTCTTCAACGACTCGATCACCTTAAGGGATCCGCTTATTGATCCATCCGCTGTTTTCAGCATCTCGAACCTGCAAAATAGCAAATTTCATTGAACGTACCGCACCTTGAACACCTTTAGACGATAGCCAGCTAATTGCAGTTGTATCGGTGGACTTGTTAGAATCGATTTATCGAAGGAACGGGACTCGGAAGCGACGTATGCATGTAAGTAATGGTCTTCCAAAACGGAAGACATCTCGTCGAGGAGCGCGTGGCCGTAAAGGGGATTTCCATTGCAGGATGTTGCCACGGACAGAGGGAAAAGTCCCGTTTGAGAGTACAGGCTGGGTGGTCGTCACTTGTCAAAGTCATGTTTAGGAAGTCCCCGGCTCTATCTAGGCATTTTAATGACTCTCCTCTTCGACGTGATCTCTTTCTGTACCCTGCCAGTTCGTTATCCCGTTTTTACCCCCTAACGTCATCCCGTTTTACCTAACGTTCAGACACCACAAATTACAAATCCGCGCGCGTGCTTAGTGTATCACCTTGTGTGAATGTTTCTTTTGTGCACCTTTATGAATTATGAACATTGTTCCACGATGAATAGTGAAAACTGTTCCAATTAATTTTAATTAGCCAGCACACGTTAATCGTTGGCTATGAATGGGGAGGAAAAATGTTCGTTTGCGATGTCGATTCTCATTTCACAATTTTACACGAATAATATTGTGACTGTGCTACCTACATGGTATTCAGAAATCTATTCATTAGCGGTTTATCGAGTTCCACTTAGATCTTTCCTCCGTCGACATAGTCTGTCTGTCTCTCTCCCACTCTTTTTCTAACAGGTTGCAACGGTGGTTATAGAATTGCTTCGAAAATTTCCGTGTCTGACAAACGAATTCAGGTTCTCTCGGGCGAGCTTGGAAGACACTTCGAAAACGGTAACTCGCGAATCCCGGCGAATAACGCCAAAAGAAGACGAGCTGTGCTCGTTAGAGCCGCGGCGCGTTCACCAAGATGGTCGACGTTGCTCTGAGAACCGCCAGTGCGTTATGCTTTCTCAACACGACCGGCTCGTGTTTCTTGCGTAAGAGAGGCCAATTAGTCTTTAACATTAATTTCTCTTTTACCTCGGCGCCCTGTTTTGGTAAAAGCATTTTTCTTTTCGGCTACCATCCACGTTTTCTTCTGTTCTCTGACATCAGATTATTATATATATATAGCACATTTTTTTGATACTCACCGATATCAGCCTAGAACGTACAGCCATGAAACACGTTAGAAATTTTTCATCATAACTGATAATTGATAATTTACAATAATATAATTAATTTTTTAATAATTTAATTAATTTTCTAAATCAATTGATCTTCCTATTGCGCTTGGATCGGTATAATCCAATTTATCGAATGCCATATTGAAGCATAGAATTTCAAATTTATGCAAAGAATAAAAAGAAACAGTAAAAAAGTAAGAAGTAGAATAAAAGGAGCAATAAAAAAATTGCTGGAAGAGTTTAATACGAATCGTTAGTTAAGTTAAACAAGTAATTCTTTAATCTTACACAATTTGGGTTTTTATGAACACAATAGGAAGATCAAATATGAAATATTTGATATATGATATATGATGAATATATCAATATAAAATATGAATAAAATTTGAATAATTATATGAATATAAATAATTATATGATATCAATATATGAATAAATTTTGACTAATTATATGAATATAAATAATTTTGTGATATCAATATATGAATATAAAATATGAATAAAATTTGAATAATTATATGATATCAATATATGAATAAAATTTGAATAATATATGAATATAAATAATTTTGTGATATCAATATATGAATATAAATAATTTTGTGATATCAATATATGAATATAAATAATTTTGTGATATCAATATATGAATATAAAATATGAATAAAATTTGAGTAATTATATGAATATAAATAATTATATGATATCAATATATGAATATAAAATAGAGAAGGTGAAGCTGTTCAGAGAATGTTATCTGACTAAATAAATTGTAAAACAGCTTTATAAAGTTGTGTAGAACGCTAAATACATATGAAATCATATAAAGTACTAACTTCTCCGTGCTCTGTCTGAAGTTCAGCATGGCGTACTGCAGCAGAGAGTGTTTTCCGTCGTTTACGACCGGCCCACTCTCGTAAATGCCATCTTCTTGCAATCTGCCGTTGTCTTCCGGTTGCCGCCACTCTTGGTTCGGGCTGAGCCGCTGGTTCTGCTGGTTTTTCTGATGATTCGTCTGGTTCGTCGCCGACACGTGGTTCGGCACACGACTCGCGGGCACGTGGTTTTCATGGTTCGAGATAACGTGATTAGGCTGACCGTGGGATTGAACGTGATTTGGGGTACTGTGATTCGCCTGCGACTGGATCGACTTCGTGATCTGGGACACATGGTTCTCGTGATGATTCGGCTTGTGCAACGGCTTCTGATCGACCTGCAACCACGTAACGTACCATTTTTTCTTACTTATTCAATTTTTATCCCATTTTTTATTTTGTTTCCTCGATGTTGAGCGTTTGAGGTTTCTAAATTTTAAATGGAATATGCTTGGAAGCCTCAAACAGTAATTTTTGGGTATAAATGTTTTTTTTATTAAATTTTTACGTTCATTCAGTTACGTTAATTTAATTTTGGAAATGGAGGTGATCAGTTTTGTGTTGGAAAATTGTTTTGAAAATTATTTTGAAATGTTCATACATCAAAGTAAAATATATGAAGGTTCTCGTGTATTTTAATTAACAGTAGATTAATTGTAAATCTGTAAATTTATGGATAGTAATAGAGTAAAGTCAAGTATTGCAAGTATTTATAAGCGAGAAAGTTTAGTTTTAAAGGGATCACAATACAATTTATCGTGAAGTACAAAATTGAACTTTCACACGATTCAGGGGGAAAAGAACCGATCTAGAGCAGAGGAAACCGTTTCACTTGCTACCAAGAAAACGACAATTACAATCCTATTAGATTTTCATAAATCACCTATAGAAAGGCAAATAAATAAGCTGCCGGTTGAACGACCACTTTTCACTTCCGGAACACGAAATCTCCATCGTTAGCCGTTTCAAAACGAATTATTTTATAAATTAAGCACGCAATTATTATTTTTTCTTGTCTGTTCTATTAATTATGTATTTAGACGAAATACTTGTTCAGAAAAATTTAATGCAATTTTAAAAATGGTGCGTGGAGTTTCTTAAAATTCCTTTTTACAAAAAAAAAAAAACAAGAAATTAAAAATAGGGTTGCAAATAAATAGTTACGTATAAAATTAAATATATTAATAACTTTTTTCGTAAAAATTAACATAAGACGTATAGTTTTATCAGTTTTGAAAGGGTTATAGTTAAATAGTTTACTTTAGTATACAAACTATCAATCAAAAGTACAAAACAGCTTTATTAATTTTCCTGCTGTTAATCAATGTATGAATTAATTATAACACGATGTCCTTGTTTTTGTTTTACAATAATCGAGTAATGATTTTCCAATTTCGCTAAGCTTCACCCTCATACTTTTTACCAGTAATACAGTATAATAATTAGACTGCGGATTTTTATGCATTTATAATAAAAAATTTTAATGCGTAAGAAAGTATGGAATACAGAAATATCTCAAGGTAATCACAAGTTATAGACTTTAGGGGATGAAATAAATCTCTTTCTGAATTCCATTGTAAAGATTTGAATTTCCATAAAAATCCGCAGTCTAATAACAATGTTTACCGCGTTTCACTTTTGATGTGCAATTTTTAACAAGACCCCGAGAACAATGTTTCCCGTACTTATCGTGGAAACGAAATTACCGTCTCCCATTTTCAATGTTTGAACCACTTAAGACCATAATCACGGTGTTCCGCACGCAACGTATTAAACATCACGTTCGTTGGAAGTTTCGCGTTTCTCGCGAACGAGTGTGTCTCTCGTGTCTTTGTCGTGGATAAAAGATCAAGAAATCACCGTTCAGGTGCGTGTAGGGCTGCCATCTAAATTTCCCTGGATTTGTCCTAATTTTTAATGCGACCAGGGAAATTTTCTTTAAGGATCCAAGCTTTTCGATGTTAATCGTAATAATAATCAAAAACATATAATAAACTAAATAGTTTCACAATTTTCTTCGTTTATTTTGTTTATTTATTACTTTGTGCAGTTTATAATATATTTTACTTTTATTTCTTGTTTGTGGCTATTGTTTATAATTTACCAAAAATTTCTCTTTGTATCTAATTTAAAAAGTAGTTAAATGTCCTGGAAAAATTCTGAGTTTCTATGCTTTTTGCCCAGAGTTCCCCATTTACAAATAATTCAGGTACATTTACATCTAGATATCTTAAATCAAATTGTCTTACTATAATAGTACCAATTTGTCCCAACAAAATATTTTTATTATGCATTATTTAAACTACGGATTTAAACGTGTCATTTTAATGTTTAGAAGGATAATTATTAATTGGATAATTATTAAAGGATAACTGCATTCATTGTATATAAAGGATTTGTATAGTTCGATCATTAAATAAATAAATAAATAAATTTTATAGATGGCAACCCTAAGTATATTCACTACTGGCTAAAAATTTGGAATCACTGATAAACAATTTAAAAAACAATTTATTGTTTCTTTGAGATTAATATTGATAATTTTAACACCAGTTTCCTTTATCGTGTTAGACTCTTCATGGAAGAGCTTTCTAAGATGCCACTATTCTAAAATCCCTCTCTTCTAAATTCAAATGCTTCTTAACCCTTTGACATACAAATAAAACACAATTTGATGTCAAGTCCGAAAAATACTATTTAATCTGGCTCAACCGAACAGTTATGTACAAGCTTAAAAACAGAATATTTTATTTTGAAATTTACACTGTTGTATAACATTCAATCAGGTTGATATATTAACCCTCTATGGGCCGAATTTCTGTTTTAAACTGTAAAAAAATTGATGGAACGGAAAGTCAACAATTATAATTCTATATATGCAGATAAAAAGAAATTTTCCAGTTTAAACAATTTTACATTACAGAACATTACATAATTAATATGTATCCGCCATCTCATGAGAAAAACAAATTATTTTTTAAAATGTCAACAAATTAACATGTGACCTGAAAGTTACACGGGCCCATAGAGGGTTAAGTGACATTATAAAATAGTAAATTAGTAGTTCTGTAAAGTATGAAACATTTCAAAACATTCTGGAATATGTAGACATTTTTGATGTCCAGGAGACGTCAAAGTCTACATTTGCATATGAAATGAATGACGTCTTCCAAAAGTCATTGTACGTCAAAGGGTTAAAATTTCTGGGTGATTCCAAACTTTTGGTTGCTAGTGTAGGTGCGTATGATCCTCTCGTCGCCCTGATTTCAGCGAGTGATTTACACGCCGGTCTCTCGACCTTTCCTATTATTCATTTTCTCTTTCGACTCGCGTTTCCTGCTTTTCACCGGCACACTCGCGGATATCGCGTCTCGGATCCATCGATCGGACGAGAAAACGGGTTCCCGTGCCACGCGATCCACAATTACACTTGGGAATTCGAAAGATGTGTACACTGCCGCTGAAAATGTTTGTAGCATCCGTCGATTATTCAAATTAGACGAGCTTCTTTAGGCATTTATGGTATGTCTGACTTTGATGTTGGACTAATACTTTTTTAAGAAATAATGGCTAGTCTTGAGTACAAAATGGGGTATTTTTAAATTTTTTTAGGACATGTTTAGAAGTGAAATAGTTGGACAGATAAAATATTTCGTGAGTTTGTTCTTGGAAGAAATTTAAAATGCTTCAAAAAATTAATTTTCAAGTAGTGAGATTATATGTCAAGGGGTTGTAAAAAAAAGAATTATTTTTCAAGAAAATAAATATAATACTGAATAAAGTATGTAACTAAGTAATATTTGAAATTAAGTGTTTGTTCTTGGGAGAAATTTGAAATGTTTAAAAAATTAATTTTCAAGTAGTGAGATTATACGTCAAGGGGTTGTAAAAAAAAGAATTATTTTTCAAGAAAATAAATATAATACTGAATAAATTATGTAGCTAAGTAATATTTGAAATTAAATATCTGTTCATATTTACAGTGGAACCTTTCTTATATGAATACCGTACATAAGTGTTCTATTATCCGAACGATGTGTCTTCAAATAATAGTTCTTCATTTAAAAAATTGTAGAATTAAACAATGAAACATGGGATACATAAATATTTAAATAAACTGTTAACCTTCTTAATATTTAATTTTTTAAGAGCTTAAACTCTTACGATTAAACTGTATTTTTCTAAACGGGTTTTCTCCCATAAATAAATAAATAAATATCCAAATATTCAACTAAATAAAATTTAGTACAAGAAAAAGTAATCGCTTTATTATTCGAAAATTCTTTTATCTCAACACTTTTGTCTCCCTATTTATTAGTTCCACTGTACTTTGAAATCATAAAATGTTCCAAACTTTTGAGCCAAAGTGTACCATCTCAATATTCCTTTTCCTTTTCTTTTTCTTTCAATCCGAACGAAATCTAAATTAACAGTGGTCAACGAACGACCTACAACCGACTTACCCGACACTTTTTCCTGTTACATCCGTGTAACTGGTTTCTTAGGCGAGCGAAACTAGATTCTGCATGAAATTATTTCATGCTTAGGAACGTTAAACAGCGACAGCTCAACCGGATTCGCAGAAGAGGATCGACAAGCGTCCAAGGTACGTTTTTTTTTTTTACACTTTTCCGACGTTGGCGACGCCGTGAAAGTTGGCACAGGTTTGTACAACACTAGTACGATTGTCATTATTATTATTATTATTATCATTGTTATTATTATTATTGCTTCAGCTGACACATATTTAGTAAATCGCGATTTCTTTCATCCGGGGAACGTAATTTTTCCACGGTCCCATTGCAGGAATGATATTGCAATAACGTAACCGACAATTTACCACAATTCGCAAAGCAATAAGTGGCTATTATCCGAAAATAAAGGCACTTGCAGCGGGTAGTCAATTTTTTTATAGTATTATGGAACGGAAATTGCCTTAAAATGAAAATTAACGGTCATTCGTTGGTCTGCATTTGAAACGAGTTTCGCGTAAACAATTAACATTAAAATGATACCGAGCAATATCAAATTGACATAATCAATATTAAACGTAATCCTATTTCTATTTTTAAAAATATAATTTCTAGTTTTTCCATCTTTTTTTTACTTTCGTATTTTTGCCTTGACAAAAATTAGGGAATTTTTCAATTTTCCATAGTATTGAAAAACATTATTGAAAAATTTTATTTTGATTAATATAAAAATTTATTAATTAATATGGAAACAGACGAAATACTAAGATATTTATAAATTGTTAGTATAATATATTATCAGACTGTGTTCTAATGTTAATTGTTATTATAATTCCCTTGATTTTTTTTGTAACTCACTTTTTTCGTTCACACGTTCTGTTAATAAGGTTTACACGTAATGTTTAATATTCCTTCTTTAGTTTTTCTATTCGATGGATATTTAATTATCAATCACTATTGTACAGTTTTTCTCTGCTTGCAACCAAGGGTTCCTTACCCCTATGTGCAAATACAAATGAATAAAGCATTTTAAAGGGTTTCACCCGTAATTTCCCAAGGATATCGTAACCTATAAGCGGTGTGCTCGGCGTATCGATAACTGAGACCCCGCTGACAAAACCTGAATGTGCCCGAGCGAGCGAGATAAGCAGATGTCGGCCCTGACCCACATAATCGTTAATGCATCCAGATACGGTGGTAAACCTGAGCACACATCGTTACAATGATGGAATTAATAAGAATAACCATCCAGCTGATTTTCTCCGGCCTGTTTATGATATAAATTGCTCTGCAGCTCTATCAGATACACTTCCGGCTTAATTAGAAAAGCAAACGTACATCCATTTATTACGGATGAACTTTTCGTTTTTCATATCTACCTAATATTTATATTATAATATTTTTTGTATTTTTAAATGGTATTATATTATAATATTTTGCTCCTTTTCCTTCGTCCACTGCGTAGGAATATATTTTTAACCCTTTGTATTCGAAAGGTGACTCTTCATCTCCAAAAAGTTCCAAATGCAGCAGTACCAAAATTAATTTCATTCGGAAAAATAATGTGACTATTTGCATTCAAAAATTGAAAATAATATCATTTGACTACCAAGAGTCACCTTTTGAGTGCAAAGGGTTAAAATAGTACAAAATCTGCAATCGTATAGAATGAAGTCTGTTCGTTAGAAGGTATTTTTTCGGTTTCCTTCTTGTTAGCACTCTTCGTTCTGACCTTTGTCTCTAATCAAGCCCATTTCTTACACTTGAAATCCTCAGTGAACCAAATATTGCTATGGGGTGGCTAACAAGGCTCCTATTCCTTCTTGTTTATACATTTTCTCGAGAAATGACTCCTTTTTGATGATTAATGATGACTAATGAATCGTTAACGAGGATTAACCCTTTCACTGTAGTCGATTTTGAGACGGTTTCGATGGTTGAATGTAACAAGTAATTTTCATTACTAATTTTCGGTTTATATACAACCAACTACATGCATATCAACGTAAACGAATGAAAGTCAAACACATTACACCTTTGGATTGAAGTTTTTTAGTAAGACACTTTATTTACATTTCTCAAGTTCAAATCCGTGTGGACTTACTAACTTTTTTTCACTTCTTTGTACTTATCGTAATAATAAAACTTTAATCATAATTATCTCGAAAAATATTGAGCGTTTGCCCCTACAGTGCTATATTTTCGTGAACAGAATGACTTGATCTACAAGCGTGTGCAAGGTTTCAACTAAATCGGTGATCCGAACGGCTTGCACTCTCCTTGTAAGATGCACGTTTGGCCAACGTTAACACCCCTGTCACTGAATAAGACGTCCGCTGTTGTTTCACCCGTCGTAAAATTCTGACTGGTTGTTCGTTAACCTTAATTACACAGAGAACGATACCTTCTAAGGTGGCACCATTAATTCTCTTTTAAACATTTTAATGGTTCCGCTCGTTACGCTCGGCGCAGCCTTCAATTACGGTACCTCCGCCACCCGGCAAACATTTCGCTAATATCTTGGCACGGTGGCGGTATAAACAGGCTCGATTATGCGAGAGCAGACTCTGTTGCATTCCTTCTCGGTGCTTCATATCGTTTAACGGTATAAACGCTTTTTCATCTCCGTCGATTTCTCGCCTCTGGAAACTGCTCGAACCGTCTTTTGTCTCCCCGACGCGGCTACAATTGTGACTCACGCGAATTGATCACATACTTTCTTTTATTATACTCCTCGTTTAACCTTCAGCTGGTGGCGTCACCGTTGCCTAGCGTTGAATCGCGGATTTTTATGCAAATTTATATTTTTATAGGAATGATTTAGAAAAAGAGCTGTTTGTAAATACTGTGACGTGTAATTTATTTGAATATTTTTATGTAGATAGATAGATAGATAACTTTATTGTTTTCCCAATGGGATTACAAGAGAGTTCCGTTCCTTTACATCCTCCTGAATATTTTTATGTATTATGTGCCTTTTGTGTATTTTTTCGCATTTATTTGACCTGTCTTCAAAGAGTAATTACTTATTTTTTCATTATTATAAGATTCCGTTATGTTTGAACGTCGAACAAATCGAATTCAGTTTTTTTTATTAGGAATTGAAATAAAGTTTCTGCTTTTTAAACTGATACCACAACAACGATTGTAGATTGACCCATTAACACTAGATTGCCGGAGTAAGTCAATTAGACTCACTTGTGATTTTGTCAGGTTCAAGTATCACGTGAAAAGGAATAGAAGTAAGGGCGTTTGTGGTAAATGTAATAAAAAAATCTGCGAAAAATGTATTTTAAAAACAGCACATGTATGTAAAAATTGTTTCGAACAAACTTTCTTAAAAATAGAGTTTCATTTATTTTAGAAACTTCAATTTTCATATGTTAGTCAAATTGACTCATTTCAGGCAAAATAGGTGTACACCCAACATCCGGCAATCTAGTGTTAAAGACCAATGTTAGATCAATCTAACATTTCAGTTGTAATTATTTTTCAATTAATTTACATTGCTAAATTTCACTGTGGTTGCGAAAATAAATCCTACAAATTCAAGAGAAAAAGAAACGAAATTCTATAAATTGATTGAAAAAAATTTGAAAATAAAATGAATTAACGCAAAGGCGGTCCTTAATGGGTTAATTGACGTGTAATCGCTAGGTATGAATTGCATTAATTGTTTCGAAAATTCAGAAGGTGTGAAGAGCTATTATTATTTATTAAAACGTAATTTGGTGTCGAATTTAGAATTTTAGAATAATAAAAAGTGACGTATGTTTGATCGACTTTTCGAGTGAGAATTGATTTTCATGTAACGTGGAACCGTTGTGAAGTGAAAAAGTTCGCGATCAAGGACAACCGTGGCCCGGAATAATAGGGAAAGAAACGTTTTATAGGCAGTAAAATATAAAAGTTGACGACCCTGTCCCTCGGGCGCTTTTTCGCGGCGAGCATAAATCGCGTTGAAGGAAAACTGCATTCAACGTTGGCCGTTGATCGCGTGCATGTTAATTGTAACCTATGCACCGTCGAAAGGGAATTGTTTTTCATCGATCGTCGAAGCAAAAATGTTGATGCCTTACGTGCAAATTAAACGTTAACCGTTTGAGTGCTAAAGAATTTTCTTCTACATATATGCTAAACGTGAAGGATGAAATGTGTAATTATTTTTTTTTGTAGGAAATAATAAAAAAGGCAATAATTAACTCTAATTATTATATAAAATGCAATTTTCAGGGAAAAAGATTTTTAGATTCATCTTTTCATATTATTGTCATTTTCAGATAAATCAGAATTTGACATGATGCTTTTTGTAATTATTAGTATATAACACTTATATTAAAAAATTGAAAATAATTTTTAATTTTTATATTATTGAAAACCACAATTGATATTAATATTCATAATAATATCATCAATAATTGATAATAATTATAATTTATAATTGATAATTTTATAGATTATAATTGATAATAATATTCATTGAATGATATTAATAAAAACCAATAATTAATATGAACACAGCTGCTCTCATTTAACCCTTTGCGCTCGAGAGGTGACTGTTAGTCACCAAATGATTGTTTCACAAATTTTCAGATTTTAATTAGTTTGTTTATTACTCAGACTCAGAAATTAAATAGTTATATATGTAAATTTTGGTATATCACTTAACTGAATGAATTGATGTATAATATAGACGAATCTTAGTAAATATTTCGAATTTGAAAATTTTTGAAGTTAGTATCATTAGACGACTAAGAATCGCCTCTCAAGTGCAAAGGGTTAATGCGAAAATTATTTTTGCTAAAACGTAAGAGAAGCGTGACAGCAATCAAACGGTTAAAATTGCTAATGAGAAATTACATCGTTTAATCATTTTTGTGAGACACCCGTTGAATGGTCTACCCAATTGACCGTCGAGGAAAAAATAATTATACATCGCGCTGAATTAAAAATTAAAATTACGGTATCTAGTGGATACTATGATGAATTCATTATCGAACTCGTTATCTGCCACTGTAATTAAAGAGCGTTATGCACGCGTATTGTTAGCAAAACTTGTAGATTTCAGATAATACCTGTCTATACACTTAGTCGTTGGGTATTACGTAACGAAAATAGCTCTAGAATTTCCGTGTTATGTAAATCGAAACAAAAAGAATCGTAGTAATTGGGTAATTGTCTGGAAGTGTGTATAACAACAGAGGGGTCACGAAATTTGCTTGCGCATAATTTGACAATAGCGAATTATCTAATTAATATTTGTTTTAGAAGTTCGCAAGAATCGTTCCAAAAACAGGATACATGATAGTTTCGCTCAAATTATTTCCAACCCTTTCAAAGTTCAATAAAAATCGTTCAAAAAAAGAATTTACACTAGTTTCCTTCAAATCACTTAAAATTCTTCCAAAATTTAATGAAAATCGTTCAAAAAAAGAATCTGTACCAGCTTTCTTCAAATTATTTACAATTCTTTCAAAATTCAATGAAAATCGTTCAAATAAAGAATCTATACTAGCTTTCTTCAAATTACTTACAATTCTTTCAAAATTCAATAAAAATCGTTCAAAAATAAAATCTATACTAGTTTCCATCAAATCACTTAAAATTCCTTCAAAATTCAATGAAAGTTGTTCAAAAAAAGAATCTATACTAGTTTCCTTCAAATTACGTACAATCCTTTCAAAATTCAATAAATATCGTTCCAAAATAGAATCTATACTAGTTTTCTTTAAATTACTTAAAATTCCTTCAAAATTCAATAAAAATTATTCAAAAATAGAATTTATACTAGTTTCCTTCAAGCTACTTACAATTCTTTCAAAATTCAATAAATATCATTCCAAAATAGAATCTATACTAGTTTTCTTCAAATTATTTAAAATTCCTTCAAAATTCAATGAAAATTATTCAAAAATTGAATTTATACTAGTTTCCTTCAAATTACTTACAATTCTTTCAAAATTCAATGAAAATCGTTCAGAAAAAGAATCTGTACTAGCTTTCTTCAAATTATTTACAATTCTTTCAAAATTCAATGACAGTCATTCGAAAAAAGAATGTATACCAGCTTTTTTCAATTATTCCTTATTCACAATTCTTCTAAAATTCAACGAAACAGAGTGTAAATAGTAAAAGCCCGCAGATTCTACGAAACACGAGTCTCTAAATACCCGGCCGGTATTCAAGTACAGGTATTTATTAATCGAGGACAAGAATTTTATCGGGATCGTGACCTGGTAGCTCTTGACCTTCTCGTCGAGTTTCTTCAAGGTCTCCTGTATCGTGGTGAGGGTCTTGTCGCAGGTTTTCTCCTCCGCCGCCTGCGTCTCGTTCTGCGTCCGCAGCTCCTCGAACCTCTTCAGGATCTCTCTGACGCTCAGCTTGCTCCCGTCTGCGTTCTCCTCCGTGATCGTCTCCATCTTCGAAACCTTTCGCTCCCCGTTCACCCGGCCGACGATCTGATCGCTGTCGTAGAAATCCTGGATCAGATCGTTCACCGGGATCTCCTCGCCGTTCTGCTTGTGCCTGGCCGGCGACTGGGCCCGATACTTGGAGTCCGCAACCTCGTTGCTCCTAGCCAGGCCGGAAGGACTGGAGTTCCTCGAGTTTCTCAGCAAGCAACCCTCTTCCAGCCTCAGCTGTTCGATCGTGGGCTGAGCCTGATGAGGTCTGTCGGTATTGTTGGAGTTCAACGCGTTGATGGTCGAGGCCACGGTGTTCAGGAACGGTTTCTGGTCCAGCTTCGACACGTCGATCCTCGGTATGTTCTCGTACTCGAACCTTGGCTGGTTCACCGCTTTGGCGTCCTTCTTACTCGAGGACTCGAGGATCCTCGAGATCTGCTTGACATTGTTCTTGTTCACGTCCAAGTGGCCAGGTTCCGGTGGCGAACTCTTCTTCTCCTCCTGCTTCTTCTTCCGTTTGCACTCGTCCTTCGCGAAGAATTTGATGAACCTGTTCTTCTGCTCGCTCTTCGGCCCCCGTTCACGGTTCGACGCCTTCTCCAGGAAGGCTCCCGAGTCGTCTGTCTGCCCGTACTCGTCGCTGCTCAGATCCGACTCCGAGGATTTCACCAGCAGGCTGTCCGGCGAGTTCGTCTTTCGATCTTCGTCGGAGAAGTTCTTGTGGTCGAACTTCCCGACGAGATTGCTCAGACTTTTCCTACGAGGGCCCAGTTTCGTGTCGTGGTCCTCGTAGTGCTTCCTGTAGTCCTTCTCCGCGCGTGAAAACGGAAAATCGGGCGTGGACCTTCGGTCGGCCTTCGAGTCGCGACGATGGTCCACGTTTTTGGTGTTCTCGTTGGCGTCCAGTTTCCGGAGGAACTCGGACCTTCTCACGATTCTCTGAACATTGTTGAACGGTCGCGGCTCGATCTTCCTGGACTCGTTCTCGGAGATCTCCGAGGGGTCCACGAACTGAGAGAGGATCTCTGGACGATGCTTCGGTTTCTTTCGTAAAGTGGTGGGCAGCTCTGCCCAGTTGCTGGATAATCTTTTCGAGAAGATCCCTTCGGTGTCGGATACCTCCCTCTCCATTTTCGTCAGTTCACTGTGGACACTTCGTTGGACAATTTCGTTGAACGCATCTGGGGCACTCGCTGAGATTACTGGGTAATCATTTCAGTCTGGTTCTCGGGTGAACATCCATAGGAGGCTTCTACGAAAGTTTCAGACGTCGATCTGGGTATTGGATATCGTTTTAATTCGATCGTTGCTCGATTTGTTCGATTTGCTCTTGAATGTACCGTGCACTGATTAACCGTGTCCCTGTTTTAGTTCAAGTTTCGTGAAAATTAAATTGTCTATATATACTGTTCCGTTAGCTAAGAGTAAATTGATTCTTGTTTTTGTTAACACTTAGCCAACCGAATGGGCAGATCTATCATTTTTTCCGTAACAAGAGTGATGTGATTGATTCTATTTACTTTTGTTACTAGTTAATCTTAAATTAGTGTTTTTCACAGTTCGTCAAATGCATTTTCTGCTTTTTCAAAGTACAATTTTTAATAAATTCTTTAATTTTGCCCTCAAGGTCGTTTCACTCGAGCAAACCAGTAACTCGAGACGATTTCGGCTATATTAGGGAAGTATTTTACAGGTACCTTAAAATTATTTTATACCGAGACAAAGGTATTCAAATAATGAAGTTTCACCAATTTACCTATTTTTGCATTGAACACAACAAAATCTATTAAATACTGTACTCTGGACTCATTAAATCCCCTGGGCGCCATAGCAGCGTTGCTCGAGTGCAAAAGGTTAATAGGTTCCCAGTTGGTGAAGTGTTAACAATATTCATTGTTAATCGCTAGATCGATTTTTTAAAGAAAAAATGATTTTGGGGTATATTATAATTCATCTAAATTGAATTATAAATTGAGAATGGATGTGATTGTAGCTGTGCCATTTTTGGAGTATGCTAGTACCTTTTTGCGAAGCAACGGTTATTACTTGATATGATTTACAATAGGCATAGAATTTCATACAAATAACTGGTGCATCTCATTCACGCTGAAATATTACTTCTTTTTCATGAAACAATGTCGTAGCGCTTGTTAGGTGTCGCCTTCGTCCGGACGATTAACGATTACACAAAGCTTGGCGAATTTTTCTGTGACTTAATCCTCCTTTTGATGACTCGAGAAATAGCTGCTGACATAATCGTCTTTCTGTCGCGAACGACGCGACAATGCGACAGAATTTCAAGCGAGGACGCAACCGTAACAAGTAAACGAACGAATATACTTTCGTGCTCGGTTCTCCGCGCGATACACGCCATCGAGCACGACGAACGCACGGAAATTACATTTCATAGAATACAATTGACCCTGATTCCCCGAACGAAAGATCTTTTACGTTACCCGCGACCGTGAACTTTCTTCGGGCCAGCCATTGAAAGATCCCCGATACTAATTAACGAGAGAAAGAAAAAAAAGAAATGAAACGCTGCGAAGCTATGCACACAATATCGGAAACACACGGAGAAACTCGATCGCCCCGCATAAATTGAACCTATCGCCGAGCTTCGATGGTGCTCGCTCTTGCTGGGAATCGTTAATAAAATTTCAACGCCGGCGGTGATTATGTTTTATAGAGAAAGGAGAAAGAAATCGTGAGAATTGGATATCTGTGAAATAAAATAGAACGAATTTACATGGAATGGCCAAAATGGACCATCTCGTTTTCAGAGTGAAGTAAACTAGATTTTAGTATAAACTCGATTTTTTTTCTGTGAGAATTATTAGTATACTTTCTGGAAGATTTTCGAAATAGTCGTTGCAATAGTTTCAATTATCAGAATTAACCCTTTGCAAATTTTCAGATTTTAATTAGTTTGTTTATTAGTCAGACTCAGAGGTTAAATAGTCATATATGTAAATTTTAGCATATCACTTAAACAAACTAAATGACGTTTAATATAGTGGAATCTTAGTAAATATTCTGAATTTTTAAATTTTTGAGATCAGTATCATTAGGTGACTGACAGTCACCTCTCGAGTGCAAAGGGTTAAATAGACATATATGTAAATTTCGGTATAAATTAATATAATTAATTAAATAATTATTTAATAATTAATATAAAAATTTAATATAAATTATAATAAGTTACGATGAAACCGGTACCTTCTATCGGGTTAGTGAATTCGTCAGAAATTTCAGAATTTTGTTCAAAAACGTAAAACTTGTAAAATAAACGTCACTTCAGTTCATTTCATGAACGAATTCGATTTTCTATTTCTTTGTTGTTACATAGGCATACGAAATAATCTAGCAGACAAGAGAATCGTGAACTTTACTTCGATTTAATAAATTAGTTCGAAGCTACGATTTTCTTTATTCAATTCTTTGCACGCAAAATGGTAACTTCGCATGCCTCGGTTCAATATTTGAATGGGTAACGGAAATTCAGTGTGTTGAAACTTTTGAAGCCGTGTGTGTGGCTTCTTCGATAACGAAGTTGAATTTGCACGGAAACCCGTAGAGTTGTCCTCGTTACGGTACACAAAGCCGAATGTGGATCACGGAAGAGGGACCTTTTTCAGGGCCTCGTGAGAAGATCGACGAAGAAGCCTGTCGTGGGACCGGTGGAACAATATACACTTTTCATTGCAATTATCTTGCGCTAACAAACTCTCCTTCGTTCCGTCAGCGAATGAGAAAGGCCTCCGCTTTCATGGAAACTTTTCACGCTTATCGGATTTAGGAAGGGTTGCCTTCGCTTTTCATGAAAACTCGCTCTTTTCTCATTAACTCGCGAAATGGTAATGAGCGAATTAGCGAGCACAGCGAAATCCTACCATAAATTTGCCGTTGAATCATGTTTCCGATTTGTTTAACTAATTAACTCATTGACGTCAGATATTGTTCGACAAATTTGATCACAATTATCTGATGATCAATAAAAAGTATAGATCTCTGTTAGATTTACCTAAGAAGTTCGCTATTTTAGGTTTAAATTGGCAAATCACGAATTTAATAAAATAAATAATTCTCGATCCTTTTGCGAATCACCTAAGAAGTTCGTTATTTTAAGTTTAGATTGTCAAGTCACGAATCTAATAAAATAAATAATTCTCGATCCTTTTTCGAATCACCTAAGAAATTCACTATTTTAGGTTTAAATTGGCAAGTCACAAATCTAATAAAATAAATAATTCTCGATCCTTTTTCGAATCACCTAAGAAGTTCGTTATTTTAAGTTTAGATTAGCAAGTCACGAATCTAATAAAATAAATAATTCTCGATCCTTTTTCGTATCACCTAAGAAGTTCGTTATTTTAAGTTTAGATTGGTAAATCACGAATTTAATAAAATAAATAGTTCTCGATCCTTTTTCGAATCACCCAAGAAGTTCGCTATTTTAAGTTTAGATTGGTAAATCACGAATTTAATAAAATAAATAATTCTCGATCCTTTTTCGAATCACCTAAGAAGTTCGCTATTTTAAGTTTAGATTGGCAAGTCACGAATCTAATAAAATAAATAATTCTCGATCCTTTTTCGAATCACCTAAGAAGTACGCTATTTTAAGTTTAGATTGGTAAGTCACGAATTTAATAAAATAAATAATTCTGGATCCTTTTTCAAATCACCTAAGAAGTTCGCTATCTTAAGTTTAGATTGGCAAATCACGAATTTAATAAAATAAATAATTCTCGATCCTTTTTCGAAAGATTAACCTAATTTATAGTTCTAATTAAGTGAAGGGTCTATGAGTTTTATAAAAGTAGCTACATAATTATTCGATTTAAGAATTGACCGATGCGCCTTGTTGCAAATTCATCGATTAATCTTCATTCTGCGTGAAGTCGAACGATTTCTATTGAAAGTATTTGATTCGTCTGCGCTGCAGTTTCTGTGCCGAATACTCTTGCTTATTTAGAGATGCCTCGAAGAGTTTCCGCGTGACCCCTTTACGATTCAAGAATTTATGCAATGTCGAGCTGTCAGAGGGGGAGTAGCGGGGGAAGGACGGAGAGGCTCAGAACCCAGATTCAAATAGAAGACTCGTCGGGGAAAAAGTAGGCAGTAGAATCCAACGATTCCTTGGCCACCAGCAGTGTGTCACTATACTAATGGGATGAGCAGTCGATGACCCACAAAATGTTTCTCGTTTTACCTTAATTCAATCGTGAACATGCATCAAAGGGGATAAACGATGCGAGCCGCGCGACGGTTAATTTCCTCTTCTCGCCGTGACTCTCTAGCCCGAGAGAGATTATTTGAAATTGTAATTTTAACCTTCGATGGCAATAATTGTCGTGCTCATTTTTATCGCTCGTTCGATGCTGGTTTTCGAGCGACAAGTCGGAGATAAAGGACGTTCAGAGTTTCGGTTGAAATAATCTCTTGGAATGGAATCACAGAGATCGCTAGTCGACTTTGTTCCCTTATTCAAAATTTATTGATATTTATTTATTTAATACTTAAGTGGTATAGT
Organism: Tetrapedia diversipes; assembly: GCA_033822845.1. NCBI lineage: Eukaryota > Metazoa > Arthropoda > Insecta > Hymenoptera > Apidae > Tetrapedia > Tetrapedia diversipes. The sequence goes on along the minus strand of JAOPTO010002238.1, from coordinate 67,155 downwards.
CCTTTATATATACATGTATACACAGGTAAAGAGGAAAAAAATAAAATTAAAAGAAAAGAAACAAACGTTCATACAGGATAATGAACGAGCTCTCTAATGAGAAAATATGGAAATTGTTAATAACATTATACGTAATACGTTCTTGTTGGAATACGTAAACAAAGGAATGCTTAAGATTATTTCTTGCTTGTCTTCCATATAGATATGCTTCTAGTTTTGGCCTCTCTGATTTGATAAATAGGATAAGCACTAGGGCAAACAAATTTTACCCTAATTTACACTTTTTCAGTGTATCACTAATAACTTTTAACCCTTTCCACTCAGACTCAGATATATAATAACTTTTAACCCTTTCCCACAGGCCATATAATCGTAATCCTACATTTTATTATTATATAGTATTTAGTATTAGTGTTTCATCATTATATATATGAGTATTTCATTTTAGGGCCCTTGTTACAATGTTTTCTTTTAGTTTCTGCTTAAATGTGTGTGTACATATAAAGTAAAATAAATAAATAAAAGATAATAAAAGATTGCTGGCCTTCTCAAATATATATACGAGTGCAAAGGGTTAAAAAACTAAATCTCTCCAATGATTTCGTTGTTTAATGAGTTTTGTATTGCTTCATATCTATTTTGTCACCTCCATTGTAAAATCTTGAGTTCGCACAAACTTTTTGTATTATAATGTGTGCATTCGCGTAAATAAAAAAATAAATAAATAAATCTATTTGTTGGTGCTTTATCAGGCCTGTTTTTTTTATGACAAACAAGACGCTTTTTTGATCGTTTAATGGAAATCATTTTCGTGAATTATTGACGGAAGTCCATTTAAAAATGTGCTCTCAAGGGTATCGAATGAATAGATTCTGTTTCTGTTCGGTAACAGAGAATACTCGTTCCGCGAGAGGATACAGAACAATCAGCGAAGATGAAACAACTCCGAAGAAACAGCTAATTAGCATTGTCTTGTACTGCTCTGTTGCGCGGCTCTAATTAAATGACAAGCGCTGTGCTTTTGCGTGGGCCACTCTTCGTTTAGCACGCGTTTCTACGAGAATTATACTTTCAAAAATCGATGCTGATTAGAAAACATGATTGCGACTTAAATTTTAATGGCCCGCGAGATTTCACTCAACTTCCCTTTGATTCTTCTCGAGAAGCTCGAATCGTGCAAAATGTTTTAAGGAAACGCATCTTATACTTTCTAATTTTATGCAGCTTTAAAAATATTATAAGTTACCAGCTGTTGCCCGTGTAGAAGTATTCTGATTTCATTTTTAACTATTTCCCATACAAATTTATATTTACTGTATGATCTACTTGGGGATGAGTTTTTAAAAAATCTCATACACGTAAAATCACCAATTTTGCAAGCCCTTAACTTTGGTTTTAACCAGAAAATTAAATACTTACTAATTTTTAGAGTGTTTGCTTCAAAATCGGCAGAAATCTTATTTTACCCCCTTGGCGATTGATTTTCCAAAAATGTTGAAACACGTATTTCTTTATTTCTAGCTAAAAAGCTAAATACCAGTTTGCATAGTGTTTGTTTCAAACTTGGCGTATTTTCAAATCAGCTTTCAATCCCTATTTAACTCCCTTATGGGTGGAATATCAAGAAGTCCTACCTTATTAGGTGACTATGTTATAAAAGGAACCCATTGTCGAAATTTCATGTTTCTAGCTTCAATAGTTTAGGCTTTGCGATGATAAATCACTCAATCATTCAGGACATGTCTTTTTACATGCATAAATAGATAATTTGCATTACAAGTCAAGGAATATTATTACCATTAAGAATCTTAATTACTTCGAAACGAGATCAGTAATGTAACAAATTAAACCTCAAGCAGTTTCATCTTGCATACTCAAATTTATAATAAACCCCCTTTAGAAAGATAATTTATTAATAACCACCTTTAATTTCACCAAAAATTATCGTAAGCAGTTTCATCGATTACATCGTGTATACTGAAATTTATAATAAACTCTTTTTAGAAAGATAATTTATTAATAACCATCCTTAATTTCACCAAAATTTATCGTAAGCAGTCTCATCGATTACATCGTGTATACTGAAATTTATAATAAACCCCCTTTAGAAAGATAATTTATTCATAACCACCTTTAATTTTACCAAAAATTTATCGTAAGCAGTCTCATCGATTACATCGTGTATACTGAAATTTATAATAAACCCCCCTTAGAAAGATAATTTATTAATAACCACTTTTAATTTTACCAAAATTTATCGTAAGCAGTTTCATCGATTACATCGTGTATACTGAAATTTATAATAAACTCCTTTTAAAAAGATAATTTATTATTAACCACCTTTAATTTTACCAAAATTTATCGTAAGCAGTTTCATCGATTACATCGTGTATACTGAAATTTATAATAAACCCCCTTTAGAAAGATAATTTATTAACAACCATCTTTAATTTCACCAAAATTTATCGTAATTATTAATTCTGTGTAATGTTCATCTTCGTCCAAGGACACGTCGATGCAAGTAATAACAGTGTGTTGTCGTTAATTTATATTATTTCAATCGATGTCGCGGCGTTGAAACAAATTGACGGCCAGTCAATTCCCATTACTCCCAGCTCGATCGAAGATCGATATCGAAAGCCGCTCCGGCATGCTGGCAACCGCCACGCAACTATCCGCGGAACGTGTAAACTTGCGTATGGAAGGATCGTTAACGATCTCGCGTGAGGCTGGCACAGGCTTGCGTAAGGAAGATCACGATCACACGCCTGTTTCTTTTTCTTCTTCTTCTTTCACCATCCTCCTTCATCGACAAGCGCCGATGGAAAATATTGCCGTACGCGCGCAATCCTTTGTGATTTTGCATACCGATCGTGTCTATTGCTGAAGGCTGACTCGAGATGAATTTCGAAACGTTGGCTTGTAACAGAATTATTATTCAATTACAGGCAATGATCGTTAGAGAAACTTCTCGTGTAAACCGTTTAACTGATGATATAAAATTTTGTTCACTTTGGAAATTGTGTTAGGAAACTTTCGCGTGACGTGTAAGTATTTTGGTAAGTTTGGGAATTTTTGTTTGAAAAATTCTTTCAACAAAGAAGCAAGTAAGTGTCTAGGAAATTCTTGATAGAACTAGATCTACTTTCTCTGTTCAACCAGCTGATCTATAGACGATCCCTATGGGACTATTAAGGCGAACTTTCGATTCCTTGACGATCCGAGTATGACAGACGACGAATAACAATCTATAACACTAGAACTATAGTGTACTTATTTGCATAGAACAGATAAAATTGAAAATTACATGAAAAGAATATTGAATACATAGAAAACAAATTTTTATTTAAACCTGAACTTTCGATTCCTTGACGATCCGAGTATGACAGACGACGATTAACAATCTATAACACTAGAACTATAGTGTACTTATTTGCATAGAAGAGATCCAATTGAAAATTACATGAAAAGAATATTGAATACGTAGAAAACAAATTTTTATTTAAACCTGAACTTTCGATTCCTTGACGATCCGAGTATGACAGACGACGATTAACAATCTATAACACTAGAACTATAGTGTACTTATTTGCATAGAAGAGATCAAATTGAAAATTACATGAAAAGAATATTGAATACGTAGAAAACAAATTTTATTTAAACCTGAACTTTCGATTCCTTGACGATCCGAGTATGACAGACGACGAATAACAATCTTTAACACTAGAATTATAGTGTACTTATTTGCATAGAAGAGATAAAATTGAAAATTACATGAAAAGAATATTGAATACGTAGAAAACAAATTTTTATTTAAACCTGAACTTTCGATTCCTTGACGATCCGAGTATGACAGACGACGATTAACAATCTATAACACTAGAACTATAGTGTACTTATTTGCATAGAAGAGATCCAATTGAAAATTACATGAAAAGAATATTGAATACGTAGAAAACAAATTTTTATTTAAACCTGAACTTTCGATTCCTTGACGATCCGAGTATGACAGACGACGAATAACAATCTTTAACACTAGAATTATAGTGTACTTATTTGCATAGAAGAGATAAAATTGAAAATTACATGAAAAGAATATTGAATACGTAGAAAACAAATTTTTATTTAAACCTTTGGCAGAAAATCATAGTAAATTTTGGAAGTTTTACTAGAGTGAATTTATAAGGCTGCTATGAATAATCAAGAATTGGTCATTTTGACTGCTCTGGTAGTTTTAGTCTTAAAGGCAAAATTCCACGATCTTCGTCACAGCTGCTTCTCCATTATTTTGTCCATTTTGTTTCATTTAATTTATTCTTTACATTTCATTTCATTCATTTTTCTTCGTTGACCTTCGCACGACTGACGCAGAATCATTCTGACCCATGCATTGAAATCACCACATCGCTTTAAAGTCAAGTTCTCGATTACGTACTGTTTGAAGCATCTTTAAGATTCCGATTTAATCTTCGATTTTTCTAAACGAAACAGTGTTTTCTATAAATAATCATGTGGTCTGTTTAAAGTCTGATTTATTAATCTATGGTATATTAATATTTTTCCAAGCGAATGAGGAAATCTCCCAATCGTTCCTCTGCCATTTTTTTATTTACTTTTGTTATTACTTCATCTTGAACTGGTGTTGTTCATAGTTCATCAAGTGCGTTTTCTGTTCCGTATTTTCTATCCATTTATCTCCTAAACTTAATGCGACAGGCTACTTTTGGGATCAGATTTGAATTCAACACGTGAAAATGTATAAGAAATCTTTGCCATCTCAAACAATGAAGTCTCGTTGATCTCTTCTTTTCTATCCGCGCTATCAGTTTGTCGCACCTAATTTTCACAAAAAGGTTAAGTTTCCCGTAAAAAATATAACCCGTGGTTAATCTTCGTTTGTATTATTAACACTTAGCCGACCGAATGAAGAGGTCTCCCATTTTGTCCTCAACAAAGCGCTGCAATTGCTTTATTATTAGTTAGCTTTGTTATAGCTCTGTTTGCTTTTGTTATTAGTTAGTCTTGAACTACTACTGTTCATAAATTTTCCAAATTACAATTTTTAATAAATTTTCTAAAATACAATTTTTAATAAATTGTCTAAAATACAATTTTTAATAAATTTTCTGAAATACAATTTTTAATAAATTTTCTGAAATACAATTTTTAATAAATTTTCTGAAATACAATTTTTAATAAATTCAACACCAGCTTAGGACCAACTAATAACAAAAGTAAATAGAATCAATGGCACTGTTTTGTCAAGGAAAAAATGGGAGACCTCCGCATTCGGTCGGCTAAGTGTTAACCCTTTGCACTCGAGAGGTGACCGTCGTTAGTCGTTTAATGATACTAACTTCAAAAATTTTCAAATTCGAGCTATTTACTATGATTCACATTTATTAAACTTCGTTTAGTTCAGTTAAGTCGTATATTAAAATTTACATATATGACTATTTAACATCCGGGTCTGAACTAAAGTTTAAAAATTTGCAAAACTATCATATACTATGATTACGATGTCCCATGAGAGGGGACAGCCGAGTGCAAAGTGTTAATTGTTCACTTGTATAGTTGAATAAAAAACGAGATATTAATTTCGTTTAGATTGCTTTGAATTTTTGAGTACACGATGATAGTAGTTAACCCTTTGCACTCGAGAGGTGACCGTCGTTAGTCGTTTAATGATACTAACTTCAAAAATTTTCAAATTCGAGCTATTTACTATGATTCACATATATTAAACTCCGTTTAGTTTAGTTAAGTCGTATATTAAAATTTACACATATGACTATTTAACGTCCGGGTCTGAACTAAAGTTTAAAAATTTGCAAAACTATCATATGCTAGGATTACGATGTCCCATGAGAGGGGAGAGCCGAGTGCAAAGGGTTAAGAAAGAGATACTGCATGTGCAAACTTGTATACATTACGTCAGATTCAAGAAACGCTAAAAATGTTGTGCTATCATTTTGTCGCGTACTCTAAAACGAGCGCTATCGTCAAACGGTTAAGTGTTAATAAAATACCTACAATACAAATTTCGCCCAATTAATTTTGCTGATCACTTCAAACGATCCTACATCCATCAATCTTAAAGTGGCCAGTTTTCGAGGGTTAAATCAGGTTTTTACCGAATAAAATCCACTCTGTACATTAATGGCCCCTACGAAAATTACACGTTGCTCACACGCAAAAAAAAACGACATCCAGATATCGGATCCAATCAAAGAGTGTCGCAAAAAGCAGGCGTTTATCGTGACCGACTTTCAACGTTTCGAGTCATCAATCCTAAGGCTAGTCGTCTCTCGAATCGATCTCGTACCTCGCCCAGCCGAGATCGTTATAATACGAGAGGTATCGCGTCACCCTTTGCTTTGCATCTCGCAATCCATTCAAGTCGGACCGGTGGAATGCTCGCGCGGAGTCGCAATCAATATTTTAAGAAAGCTCGGCTCGCTCGACGAAAACACGCGCGATAATTGTCGAGGGGGGATGGGGGGGGGCGAGGCGATTTCTCAAACGGGTTGAAAAGGCGTGTTGAGGCTGAGGTAAACAACGTGATTAACAGGAGTACCGAGATTTCGCCATGACACCTGAGGGGGCAAGCGAAACCGATTTATTGCGGCACGATCGCGATCGCGAGATCGAGACCGTTATTCGAATAGGTGTGCGCTCGAAGCTGTGTTCGATGCGTGACATTGCTTGAGAACCGAGCATAGCTCTCGTTCTTAGGAGTTCGATCGAATACCGAACATTGTCGATCGCCAATCGTATCGAGTGTGCAAAACCATTTTTTTTTTGTGAATAATACAAAACGATGGAATTTCGTTTGTTAAATAGTGTAGCAGTTGCCTTAACACTTTATCGATCGGCAACCTATCAATCCTTTGCCAATTCGTAATTTTTCATAGAAATTTTTGTAGATTTATTGTGATACCTACACCTTTGGAAATTTTCTGTGATTTTTACTGTAACCATTATAGTTTGTTTTTCTTGCATTTGGTATTTTTTAAATATAATTTTCAATTTGATTTCTTCGTCTCAAATAAGTAGCGTTTAGTGTTAAAATCTAAGAATTTGTAAAAAATTCATTGGGATCCCAAAATAAACCGTAGTTGCCGCAATATTAACCCTTTGTGCTCGAGAGGCGACTGTTAGTCACCAATTGATAGTTTCGCAAGTTTTCAGACTTTAGTTAGTTTGTTTATTAGTCAGACTCAGATATTAAATAGAACTAAATGACGTTAAATATAGGCGAATCTCAGTAAATATTTAAAAATTTTTTAATTTTTGAAATTACTATCATTAGGCTACTAACAGTCACCTCTCGCGTGCAAAGGGTTAATCGGCTTTTTCCATGATTCTTTTTGTAAATTTTGTAATGTTCCCTTAAACGAAGGTGACTGTTTTAAGTGATATCGTACATATACCGTAAATAAATCTTAATCTATTGATTACGTGAATAAAATCATTGTAATCGATTCAATTGTAATGTATTCGCATCAAAATAAGCCGATCTGAAGTGCTTAGTAAGTTGAGCCACGAGCAGTCAGTAAAGTGTTAAAACGCTTAAATTATTGGAAGGGTTTGAAAATTTCAAAGTTTCTAATTCATTCTTAAATTGATTAATTTAACCCTCTATGGGCCCATCTAACTTTCAGGTCACATGCTAATTTATTGACATTTTAACAAATAATTTGTTGTTTTTTTTTCACGAGATAGCATATACATATTAATTCAGTAAAATTCTTTAAACTGAAAATTTTTTTTTCATCTGCATATATAGAATTATAATTGTTGAGTTTCCGTTCCATCAATTGTTGTATATTTAAAACAAAAATTCGGCTCATAGAGGGCTAATTAATTATGGAATTAATAATATTTTTCTTCAAACAAAATATCAATTTTGTGAAATTGCTTGAAAGTTTGGTACGGACAAATTATCTCTAATTGATGCTTATATTAATTTTGTAATAAGGCATCGTTGCAAAGTTCTAATTATTGGTTATTATTGGAGTAATTAAGATTACGCGTTGTATCGCGCTATATTTTTCGAAAGAGGTGGCTGTATCCTTGTTCAGTTATCCGTCAGCTTAGAATAGAACTGTTATTTGCGTGATACAAATTCCTCTGGAACGCTGCGAATGATTTCTCCACGAAAATCGGAGAGCAGACATTGTATACGGTGTTTCGCAGCGGATTTTTTCTTTTTTTTCATCGGAGTCATGCACTATTAATTATAAGACCGCCTGCTGATTTCACGCTACCGTACGATTACTGTTATACGACCGCGTACGCCGAGCCTGCCTTTGAAGATGATACACGCTATCACGATAATCGGCGATCGAATGACGGCCAGCAAAATTGAGCCACCCTTAATGCGTTCCCCTGTTACCAGAGTTTCGACCATAACAGTGCCTTTGTCGGTCCCTAAGCGGCGTGAGAATGGTACGAATTTAGAGGTTCGCGGTAAAATAATTACAGGTACTTCGAAGCTAGCGATTATGGTTTTACGAAAGCGGATTCTTGCTTACAGTGATCCCTTCGCGTACATTGTTTCAGCCGAAATTAATTGCAACGAGCAATTTAAGGAGGGAAAAAATGATAACGGTATGAATTCGTAGAAAATTCTTTGCAATATTGAATCGTCTAAGAAGTTTCTGTCGCAGAAAAGGATTATTAGTGTTATATCTTAAAATTGAATAGTATTAACCCTTTTGCTCTCGAGAGGTGACCGTTAGTCGTTTAATGATGCTAGCTTCAAAAATTTTCAAATTCGAAATATTTACTATGATTCACGTATACTAAACTTCATTTAGTTTAGTTAAGTCGTGTATTAAAATTTACACATATGACTATTTAACGTCCGGGTCTGAACTAACGTCTGAAAATTTGCGAAACTATCATATGCTAGGATTATGATGTCCCATGAGAGGGGACAGCCGAGTGCAAAGGGTTAACTTATTGAATCACATTCAAATATAAACCTTCCTTATTTAAGTAAAAATTCAACAAGAGCTAAGACCTAACACCTTGAAAATTGAGAGTGACTCAACGACAAACAATCTTTTGCTCAATTTGAAAATTCAAATTTTCAAACGTAGCAAAAACCTGTAAAAAGAATTGCATATTGAATAGTATTAATTTATTGAATCACATTCAAATATAAACTTTCCTTATTTAAGTAAAAATTCAACAAGAGCTAAGACCTAACACCTTAAAACTTGAGAGTGACTCAACGACAAACAATCTTCTGTTCAATTTGAAAACTCAAATTTTCAAACGTAGCAAAAACCTGTAAAAAGAATTGCATATTGAATAGCATTAACTTATCGAATCACATTCAAATATAAATCTTCCTTATTTAAGTAAAAATTCAACAAGAGCTAAAACCTAACACCTTGAAACTTAATAGCGACTCAACGACAAACAATGTTCTGTTCAATTTGAAAATTCAAATTTTCAAACATAGCAAAAACCTGTAAAAAGAATTGCATATTGAATAGTATTAATTTATTGAATCACATTCAAATATAAACCTTCCTTATTTAAGTAAAAAATCAACAAGAGCTAAGACCTAACACCTTAAAACTTGAGAGTGACTGAACGACAAACAATCTTCTGTTCAATTTGAAAACTCAAATTTTCAAACGTAGCAAAAACCTGTAAAAAGAATTGCATATTGAACAGTATTAATTTATTGAATCACATTCAAATATAAACCTTCCTTATTTAAGTAAAAATTCAACAAGAGCTAAGACCTAACACCTTAAAACTTGAGAGTGACTGAACGACAAACAATCTTCTGTTCAATTTGAAAACTCAAATTTTCAAACATAGCAAAAACCAATGTAAAAAGATATGCACCAAAATGCAAATTTCCTTTATTTGTTTAAAAATCACGCTTCAGGCATACTAGCTTGTTAAAATTCAGAGTACACGTAAATGATAAACAATTTTTTCTTCGTCTCGTAAATCCAGCAATCCAACAGTTTCAACTCGTGTTTAATACAAAAAAAAGGAAACAGACGAAGAAACGTGCGTTACGTAAAACGTCAGAAGTTCGAACGATTAATGCAAATAAAATTACGCGGACGGAGAAAAACAGCCTCGTCCGGATAAGAAGCGAGTCGTGTTGATTTGACAGCGTTTCTATCCTCTTTCAATCATCGCGTTTAGCGGGTTACATTCGTGGAACTCCCTTACGGGTTACGCAACAGGCGGCTACGGTGCTTTTTCAGCTCGCCGGGATCCATCGAGCCAGGCAGAACCAGAAGCCCGATCAACAGTCGGACCGAACGAGAACGGACAATTTCTCTGGAGGTTAATAATCGTTTTGCAACGTAATTCGTCTGGGAGAAATTGCCCTGAGAAAGGAATGCCGGGCCTTAAGCGGCCCGCGTAACAAACGACAGCAGCCAACCACAAATATTGTGATTACGCTCCAAAGCGGAGATCCGTTTGGTCTTTGAAGACGACCAGCTGCACGGTCTCGGGTCTGCGCAGCAAACTAACCACAAAATATCGTCCAATTACTTCTGTTGTGTGATCCTGGTTGTTTGCTAAGCAATTAGACACCTAAGAGATTCGTGTTTTAACATTAACGTTCGTCAACCGTTCCACGAAACTCGAAGAACTTGGCAGTCCTTCTTTGATCGAAGTAGCTGAATGTTCATCGAAGTTTGTGAAATTTGTGGTTCAATCGGCTCAGAATAATTGTCAAACGATATTATAATCGTCCATTAATCGATGCTTATCCATTTTGGTATTTATTAATTTTTAAATTTCTATTATTCTTCAAATATCTAAAAAATTCGTTGGCTTCCCTAATTTTAACGTTAATATCTTTTAGTCATACTGTAAAATTCGATAAACCATGGTTCCATTAGGTGACTTTCTTCGATCTCTATACCCCAATACTAATATTCTTCAATTATTTTTAAAATCTTCATCGTCACTCGTCAACCAATATTTGTTCATCTTCTTACTTCCTTCCCTTCACAAAACTTCTTTACAATACCCCAAAAAGATCTATCATTACATTTTGAACACCTCTACCATTTTTCATCGTTCTTGAGACAATCGAACATTCGTGTAGCTACAAACTTCGACGTTTTCACGAAAAATTCACCTCGTCTACCTCGTCAGTAGATCATTCCCCCAAAAATCGCCGAAGAAACAACATATTTCGTTAAGTGCACGGTACGTTCAAGAGGCAGGCCAAGAAGATGCATCTCTGTCAAAACAAACCCGTGTGTACGCGTTTCACATGTCACTTTTCCCCGTTGATCGAATCTCTTCACCACTTGGCACACTGCTCACTTCGGCGCACGAGGCGATCGCGAAGGTTCTCCGGATAGAGAATCGCGGAAGACGCGGAACAGAACGGACGTGAAGTGAACGAGAAGAACACCTTCGGAACGAACCACGTTGCTGTACGGCGCGACGACAGTCGATGAACTGAAGAGCCGTGCGGCTTCCGATAGACAGCGCTCTGCGTTTCCCCTCTGGCTGCGCTCTGGCTAGCCCGGCACCTTCGAAACACCGATATATCTGGGTCGTGCCTTTCCACACACCGGTGGTGTGTGTACCTGAGTGCGTTCCGACCGGCAATGGGCGTTCGATACACGGGTTTCGTTCGCGTTCCCAAGTGAATCGACCAGCTGGAGGGAACGCTCGACCGTCGAAGATGAGTTCGATCGTCGAAACGGGTGTTTCGGGGAACATCGCAGGATTTCGAAACCAGGAAGACGAATTTGCGTTTAGATCGTTTCCTGTTGGAAGGTTTGAGAAGTCAATTCGTGGCGTTAGCTTAGACAAGTCGAGGTTTATCGAATTTTGCGATATAACTGGAGGACGTTAACGTTGAAATTAGGGAAACCAGCGAACTTTTTTGGATATTCCAAGAATGATAGAAATTAAGGATTTGGTTCGGTGGATTGCACGATTTTAGGAGGTTGATTGTAGAATAGGGTGGGAAGAAAATAAAATTGTTGGTGATTTCAGGGCCAAGGGAAATGGGTAGAATTTATGCAGTTATATTTAGAGAACTCTCCATAATTTGTTACAAATCACATAATTAAAAACCTTCAAAGGCCTTCAAATACCATCAGTAAACACTGAAGTTGTTAATTTTGGTCAAAAATACGACAATAAACTTAGTAAGCACCCAAAGCAACTAAAAATCTAAGTCTTTAAGAATCTAAGGATTTAGTGTTCGATGGATCTCGTAGTTCATCGAATTTTGCGACATAACTGGAGGACATTAACGTTAAAATTAGAGAAGCCAACGAATTTTTTAGATATTCGAAGAATGATAGAAATTAAGGATTTAGTTCGGTGGATTACACGATTTTAGGAGGTTGATTGTAGAATAGGGTGTGGAGAAAATAAAATTGTTGGCGATTTCAGGGCTAAGGAGAGATGGATAATTTATGCAGTTACATTTAAAAAACACTCCATGGTTTGTTACGAATAATATAATTAAAAACCTTCAAAGGCCTTCAAACACCATAACAATTTCAGTTGTTACTGATTTTTTGTGAAAAATACGACAATAGATTTAGTAAGCACCCAAAGCAACTAAAAATCTAAGTCTTTAAAAATCTAAGGATTTAGTGTTCGTTGGATCGCGTGGTTTTAGTAGGTTGATTGTTTGAAGGGCGAATTGTAGGATAGGGTGTGGAAAAAATGAAATTGTTGGTGATTTCAGGGCCAAGGAGAGATGGGTAATTTATGTAGTTATATTTAAAAAGCACTTCATTCTTTGTTACAAACGATATAATTAAAAACCTTCAAAGGCTTTTAAATACCATTAAGAAAAACTGAAGTTGTTAATTTTGGTGAAAAATACGACAATAGACTTAGTAAGCACCCAAGGCAACTAGCAGTCAACCTATTGGACGAAAAAGTCGGCTTTAGAAAATTAAAACGTAACAACCCATCAGACTTCATCAGATTCAAATAAAGACGACACACATTTTGTTAAAATTTTGGGCGACCACCTACATGATTCTCTAAGACCAAACAAATGATTTACTTATTGTCGCCCGACAAATTGTAAATAAGTAGGAAAATAAAAAGAGAATTTAGAATTTATGTATATTTTTGTATACTTGTGATTACTTCGAATAATCCGTCTGTATTTTGTTAAAAAATCGTAATCTTAAAATAATGCGGTCGAAATATTAACTCTAATTTGATAAGAAAATAGTGTAAGTTCACCTTGATATTGATACAAATCACTTGAGAAATAGTTTCAAGTTCGATCACAAGCGCAAGGATATAAATACGAACTTCGCATGGGTTTCGCTAAGAAGCTATCGAATTCGATCGAAGAAAATAGAATTCGAATTTCCTCTCTACCTTTTATCGGTATACCCGATGCACGGACACGTTGTGATCTAAAAACAAAGATGACCGGGTCTCGTGTCGAAGTCTTCAATGGACCCTAACACCGTAGACACCGGTTAAACTCGAAACATTTTGTATCCTTCGAGTCCTCCGTTTTATGAATCCGCGTGCAGTTCGAGGAGATGCAGCGTATCGAAATGTATTTCGATCGATTCAACGGACGTCCAAGTAATTTCGTTCCCACCGCTGATTCCATGCATCGAGAACATCATCGCGGTGCCGACGACCTGTTCCGTGTCTGCCTTCCATGCAGCCTATCTCTCTTTCTCTTTCTCATTTTGCTGCCTCCTTTTTCATTTTTCATTGCACACGCCGATCGGAATGCGTATAATGAAGTGAGGAATGTAGAGTAAAAACGATTCCTACGGGTTGCTCTCGGAAGCACGACAGATAACCAATAAGTGGGCCTAATGAATAGGGTACATCGGGGCACATTATTGCGGGCAATTTCGTAATAGAAACGAAATCATTACCGTTAGAAGCTGTTAGGAAATTCTTTGATACCCGTGATCGAGTCGAATGACCGGCGCAGAGATATGCAGGCGATATTTGAAACGGTACTTAACGACTTTTTTGAAAAATGTGAAACTATAGTTCTTGTTATTGATTCGATTATGCGGTCCGACTTTTTAACTTCTTTTTTTGCTTTTGCACCGTTTTGCATCCGTGCTGGGTAAATACAACAACGGCTTTCAAAGCCACTCTGTGCGATTTTTTTTTAGATAATATTGGATTTTATTGCAGCCTTTTTTTTTTAATTTGTATATCAATAATCTATGATTATATTCAGGTTTATTTTTTAGTATTTACAGATGCAATGTTGAATATTCAAAGAAAAGAGAATATTCATTTAAATTTAAGAAATATTAGAAAAATTTATATTTCTTTTTTCTTATCGAAGAATGTTTATATTTATTTATATGTCATCACATTGACATAAAGCGATTATTAGATTTTGGAATATAATTTCTTTGATAAACAATAGAGGATTGATTGATGAATTCCTTCCTTACAACGAAGATTGAATAATTTACTCAGTTCGAAAGCAACAGAGAACCGATAAATATTTTTCCTTAGAAATTGACCGATGAAGGATTAAAAAATTTCTTCCTTTAACCACAAAATAAAATTAACACATACATAATTTCATACCAAAAAATAAGTCAACAATTATTTAAAGGATTACACAGATTCTTTTCTTACAAGAAACAAGGTTAAATAAATTTTCTTCCTTGCAGAAAACGGAAAAACATTTTCAATTGGGTTCGTAAATTCTTTTCCTTGCAATTTAATTGCAAGAAATCGTTCATTGATCCTTGATGCTTGTAAATCGTCGACTAGTCGTGAGGCTGGATTACAGGCGTCTGTATCCTCCCGCAATTTAATTTCCTGATTAGTATGACGGAACGGTGTTGGATGTACAGTTTCCCAGTTACGAATGCGACGCGCGTGCACGCGAACTGGTCGAGTATTTAACAGTCAGCGAAAGAATGGGCGGCTTAAAGTGCCAATTAACATAGGTCAGTGATGTTTATTACATAAGAACGAGAGGAGACTTTCGTTCCCTCGTCATGTTGCGCCTACGGAAGAAGAATGCGCCTTTTATCGAGTGGAACTTGCGGCTCGATATTCTTGTACGCTATCCAGCCTGTGACTTCGATCACTCATTGAACCACGAAACACATTCTCATTGACTGCCAACAAGAAATTCCTATAACCAGGTTCCACCTAGTTGCCCCAGGAATGCTCGCTTATTTCGTAACCATTAGGTAAGTGAAATTTCGCTGGTCGTCCTGTTTCATTAAACACCGTAGGGTTTTAGTTAGGCTCGAAACGGAGAGTTGCGAAAATGCAAATTCTCAAACGAAATCAGATTCTTAGCTTCGAACAGCTAAGTTAGCTTTGCAGCAAAGTTTCAATGTGAATTGGTAAAAGTGAAGGTAAATAGCTTCTTTCGTTATATTCGTTTTAACACTTTAAATATTGGAATTTTAACCAACATCTACTCGTGAATGGCAAAAAGTAATTAATTAAAAATTCAGAAAAATATTTATCAAACGGAAAACATAATTATAAGATAAATTAAACTTTCTATTCAATAATTTGTATTTGTGATTTTAGCCTTTTTATGGCATTGTCGTACTATAATATAATCTATTATTTATGATTTTATGTATTCTAAGGGTCTTGGCCCCTTAAATAAATATACAAATAAATAAATAAATAAATACACAAATAAATAAATAAATAAATAATCAAATAAATAAATAAATAAATATACAAATAAATAAATAAATAAATACACAAATAAATAAATAAATAAATAATCAAATAAATAAATAAATAAATGATTTAGAATTTGTTAGCAGAGAGTTTATCAGTAACTTTCGAACACGAGTCTCGTCCATAACTAATCGAGTAGCATGGCCGTTTTTAATTTCCCTCTGGAGAGGGTAGTTATTTGCAGGGTAAAATGTACGTTTCTCGGCAAGACGTACCGTTGCCATAAGTTCTCATCGGAGACAGCCGCTTAATAGCTGTTGGCTGTTGATAACACAGGTGAACGTTGGAAGGCGAAGAGAAACTGCAAATGGGAAGTAGGAACTAAATTAGTCTGTTTGAAGGAAAATTAATTATTCCGATGTTCCTCGTTTTCCGGACCAACGGGCTTACAATTTTTACTCGTTAAGTGATTCACGGTTATTCGAGTGTCGTTCGCGTTTTGAAATAATCCACGATACTTCCTGCCGGCTCGTTCGAAAGCGGCGAATGTGACAAATCATGGCACGTGAGAGCAACAAGAATCCGAGTACACCGCCGATAAAATGGCGATCAACGAGCGAGAAAAAAGTCGGAAGCGATCGCGTTGGATACAGCGAACGATTGTAATTTCTTTGATAGACGGACATGTTTGGCGGAAATTACGGATTCCTCTGTGTGAAAGTAACTTTGCCGTGCATGCTGGCATTGAAATCACCGCGAGCCATCGGAATCGTACATTTTTCAATCGCTCGATTATAAGAACAATTTCCTGTTTGGTGGATAGAGATACGAGCTAAAGGATTCTCTATTCGCCACGAAAAGCATTCTTTCGTAACAATACGAACTGTTTGAGAATGTGCACGGAAAGACCGGGACGGGACTACGGTTTAAAATTCTCGATCAGAACCGCTGATGAAAAGAGGCTATACAAAGGATTCGTGATTCATGCGTGTTCGTGTAACAGCAGGCGCACCTGTCGTTAACGGAAACGAACGATTACGCTTGGGTTCCTTTTTCAGGGTCCCATAACACGCCAGACTCCTCGAGAAACGTCCTGATCGCCCAAGTATAAACCCAGACTCGTTTCACCCAAAATTCCTCTTTCCTGTTTCTTGCATCGAACAAAAATTCGATTCGTTTGTTCTTGGGAAACAAGCTGTAACTGTATATTTTTCAGGCTATCTTTTGCAATATTAGGGTGCAATATTTGTAGTATCTACAATTTTTATGGTACATTCAATTTTAATCCTCGTCGTTTTAGTAATGGGGATCGAATATTGGTTTAAAATTCAAACATAGTTGTATGTTATGTTATTAATTTTAATTATGTGAATAAGTAAAATTTTATTAAATTTTATGTATCAGTAAAATTTTATTAAACTTTATATGAATATTAAATTGTGTGAATAAGTAAAATTTTATTAAATTTTATATGAATATTAAATTGAGTGAATAAGTAAAATTTTATTAAATTTTATATGAATATTAAATTATATGAATTAGTAAAATTTTATGAAATTCTATATGAATCGATAAAATTTTATTAAATTTTACTAGATTTTACTGTTATTACAGAAAGATTTAATACCCATTCTTCGGATTTTTTTCGCATGCTCTTTGATTCGTAAAGAAATGTTATTTAGGGACGCGAGAGTAGTTTTATTCGGTTAATTGGTAACAATTGTTAGTCGAAGATTCTTAGTAAATAGATATTAAGCGATCGAGCGATGATTGTCATCCTCTTCCGCCGGAAGGACCAAGGATCCTTCCAAGTCTCAGGCCCGTAGACACAAGTTCCCACGTTTCTACGTACTCGACCTTACAACCTCACATCTTTCTCTTCTTCTGTGCTGTGAAATCATTGATGATTTAGCAACTACGACGAGACAGAAGAATCGTCAACAGCCATTGTTTGATTCAATTTCTAGCGAATTAATGCGACAAAACAAACTTAATTAGCGAATCATAAATAAAACAACATAAGTGGAAGCTGAGTAAAAATTTATTTCACTCTCTAAATGTATATCACAAAATTTTCTGAAAACTACAATTCTCTACAGCGATTAATGTTTTATTTCTACATTGTTATATTACAGTTCGAGCTATAAATTTTGAAATATAGTCCGATCCTCTTCGTACGACGTTGTTTCAGAGAGACTTCCTTTGAGGCAGAGGTTATTATGAAATTATACACTTTAAAAGGCCAGGCTTTTTGTGGCTTCCTTTAACTTTGATGAAACAGCAATTTCAGAGGCTTCCATTTTAGGGAAACTCGATCCAATTTCCGTTCGACTCATCGTGAAACGTTTTCAACGCTTTCACGGTTGTCGTTCCTTCCTGCTCGCGGATTTTCTATCGTGTCACATTTTTCCCCGGCTTTTGCGATTGTTTTTTTTTTGCTTTTGCACCGTTTTGCATCCGTGCTAGGTAAATACAACAACGGCTTTCAAAGCTACTCTGTGCGACTTTTTAAATAATATTGGATTTTATTGCCTTTTTTTTTTTAAATTTGTATATCAATAATCTATGATTATATTCAGGTTTATTTTTTATTATTTACAGATGCAATGTTGAATATTCAAAGAAAAGAGAATATTCATTTAAATTTAAGAAATATTAGAAAAATTTATATTTCTTTTTTCTTGTCGAAGAATATTTACATTTATTTATACGTCATCACATTGACATAAAGCGATTATTAGGTTTTGGAATATAATTTCTTTGATAAACAATAGAGGATTGATTGATGAATTCCTTCCTTACAACGAAGATTGAATAATTTACTCAGTTCGAAAGAAACAGAGAACCGATAAATATTTTTCCTTAGAAATTGACCGATGAAGGATTAAAAAATTTCTTCCTTTAACCACAAAATAAAATTAACACATACATAATTTCATACTAAAAAATAAGTCAACAATTATTTAAAGGATTACACATAATCTTTTCTTACAAGAAACAAGGTTAAATAAATTTTCTTCCTTGCAGAAAACGGAAATACATTTTCAATTGGGTTCGTAAATTCTTTTCTTTGCAAATTGATTGCAAGAAATCGTTCATTGATCTTTGATTCTTGCAAATCGTCGAGCAATCGTGAGGCTGGATTGCAGGCGTCTGTATCCTCCCGCAATTTAATTTCCTGCTCGCGGATTTTCTAACGTGTCACATTTTTTCCCCGGCTTTTGCGATTGTTTTTTTTTTGTCACTTTTGCGTCAACGTCGACGGAACGGGAATAAAAGAGAAGATAAAGCACGCGATCCGGGCGAAATCTGTTCCCTGAAAAGAAGCGATCGCGATCACTGCATCGCTGTAAAAGGCTTGTGTCGGTCGCGACTGGAAATACCAGTCGGCTCTTAGAAAACTCTCCCCAGTTTCGCGATCGGGGGACACATTTTCCATTTCTAACGTCCGATCTCTCGCAACACCCGTTTCCCTAAACGCCGCACGTCCACCTTCTATGAAAACGAAACTGAAACCGTGGAACGTAAACGTTGCGACACTTTTTCTCGTCGAGCCTTAGAGGCAAGGTTGACGAGGAACGCGAAAAATGTAAAAGTGCAGAGAAACCGAGGGATTCGAAGCTTTCACGATCGTTTGATCGAGAATGGACCTTCGTTCGTTTATTTGATCTAACCAGACTTGCTGAGATTGAAATCGTAGTCTTTTTAGATTCATCATTTGTGAACATTTTGAATAAAAATTTCTGTCACTTTTGTGTTAATACCAACAGTTGTTCTAAATTGAGAAAATTTATTAACTTTTAGGGATTTAGTGTTCAAAAATGGAAAAATTTTTTAATGATTCATAGAAACCGTAGAAATCATGTGCTGACATTGAAAAGTTTGGATAGAGGTGCTTATGATTTTAATTTTACGTTTTTGTAATGCGAATTTATTTTCCTTTGCTTTAAAAATTATATTATTCAATATTGTGGTATGTATTATAAGTTACGAGCAAGAGGCAGTGCAGTGAAACTGTTTACACAGGTTCGCCTGAAAAAAAAGCAGAAGACACGTGTATAATGCGACAGTCACAACTTCCTGAATCTCATAAGCGCCAACAGTAAACACCACTCACCTAATGCGTCTGTTACTTCCGTCAAACTTTCCTTCACCCGATGCGCAGATGTTCTTCAGCTAACCATAAAGAAAATTTCACCAAAATTGTTCGTCATTAACTATGAAAAACGAGTAAATCTCTTTTCAAATTGAACCTTAGAAACTCTAAAATCAGCCTAAAAAAGGGCCATTTTACGTTCATATAAAAAAAAATGTTAAAATATTCCTATTCTTATTTAATAACCTCTAATTTAATCTATTTTTCACTTCTTACATCTAACAATTTTTCAAAAATCCTCTCATTACAATAGATAAAATTTAAACCTAAATATTTAAATACTTAAATTTTTGGAATTTATAAATTTCAAAAACTTCGTCACATCTGAAATAACACATACACTGTCGATCAAAAGTTCACATTCATCTTCAGAGTATCAAGTCTCTCCATAAATTTGTATCACTTCGAAATTAATATTACTAATGTCAGCAGCAGGTTTCTATATTCTAATACATTTTTTGTCGGACAGTTTTCTGATATGCTCCTTTCAAATTCCTTTTATTTCCTTTTAGTTTTCATTCACCTTCAGACTATTAGGTATCTCCATAAATGTTTGTCACTTCAAAATTAATATTACTAACGTCAATTTCTCTATTCCTTGATCCTAATACATTTCTTGTCAAGCAGCTTTCTATGGTATTCACATTTCAGATTCTCTTTATTTCCCTTTAGTTCACATTCTTCAAAGTATCAAGTCTTTCCATAAATTTTGTCATCTCGAAATTAATATTACTAATGTCAATTCCTTTGTTCCTCTATCCTAATACATTTCTTCTCGAACAATTTTCTATAATATCCTCCTTTCAAATTCCTTTTATTTCTCTGTAGTTCGCATTCATCTTCAAAGTATCAAGACTCTCCATAAATTTTTGTTACTTCAAAATGAATATTACTAATGTCAATTCCTCTGTTTCTCTATCCTAACACATTTCTTCTTGAACAATTTCCTATGATATCCTCCTTTCGAATTCCCTTTATTTCTCTTTAGTTCGCACTCATCTTCAAAGTATCAAGACTCTTCATAAATTTTTATCAGTTTAAAATTAATATTGCTAATGTCAATTCCTTTGTTCCTCTATCCTAACAAATTTTTTGTCAAACAGTTTTCTATGGTATCCTCCTTTTAAATTCCCTTTATTTCCCTTTAGTTCTAATTCATCTTGAGACTATCAAGTCTCTCCATAAATTTTTATCACTTTAAAATTAATATTGCTAATGTCAATTCCTTTGTTCCTGTATTCCAACACATTTCTTTTCGAACAATTTTCTATGGTATCCTCCATTCAAATTCCCTTTACTTTCCCTTCAAAAATTCCAAACTTTTGATCAGTACTGTACGCAAACCACATTATGGTCACCCTGGCGGTTGCCAGCCCCATTTAACCCTCCGAACGGTGCACAAGGTTGATTCATCGTGCGCCACGCGAAGGTTCAGGACGCGTCGAGGGACCGGGAAGGACACCGGTAGGGAATTTGGGCCATAGCCAGAGCAAGTGTCAGAGGGAAAGAGATAACGATCGTTTCGCCGGGGCCCCCATTAGCAATTCAAACGGCTTCCGGCCTCCATGTTGTCGGCGTGTGTACGCGCGAGGAGGAAAGGTGTTGCGCCTCCTCTCTCGGTAAACACGAGTTGCTTGAACTCTGAATCGCTTGAAAGAAGCCTAAGTAGCCGCGCGCCTTCTGCACGTTACGTGGCTTCGACTGCTTCGACTTGGCGGGATATGCAACGGTGTGCATCCGATCCGCGAAACTGCCTCCGAGAAGCGGGAGGAAAAAAGAGAGGCGAGAAAAGAAAAAAGGTGGGGAAGAGAAATGGAGGAAATATTGATTATGTTGGTGCCTATGGGGTTAGGTTCGTCGTTTGTTAAAATTTCTCGGCGCTTAATTGACGATGCATCGCGGCCGCTAATGATCTCCCCCCCCCTCCCCTTCGACACGCCGCAACGAGTATTCGCTCGGGAAGATCGAAACGTTTATTTCGACACGGCTCTAACTTGGTTTCTACGTTCCCTGTTTGCTAATCAGCAGAGATTTATAAGGAACGCCTCTGCGATGTTCTTCTCGCTCTTTAATCCTGCTCGCGGTTCTACCTTATACCTGCTTGATTCCGGGTAATAAGTGAATTTCGAATTTTTAATTCGGTTAAATCGGGAGGGATGAATTAATTTGGCATTAAGTCGAGCGACGTGGACGTTGAAACGTGAAAATAAAAGGTGTAGATCGTGTTTGATATCCGTGAATGCAAAGTAGATTCGAAGTGTCGGGATATTTAGAGGACGAAACATGTCTCTGTTTGGGTTTCATGAATTTCTTTTTTTTTTTTTTAATCAAATTGAAGTTTAGCTTTAAAAAAAAAAATGTTTGGTATAATTTGTGTGTTGATGTTCATGTTGAAAGGTTGATAACAACCTTTGAAGTGAAGGAGACGACAGAAAATGTATTTTGTGAAATATCTTCGAAACACAAACATGCGAATCTTTCTTTTCCTAATTTTCTTTTTTATACACAGTTACTTTTTTTTGTGTATTTTTAATGATTTTTCACTTTTTAAATTTTCTAGTTATTTAACTGTTTTCAATTTTCAAAAAATTCGTTCTCTAAGAAATATAATGTATTTTTTCTTTCCAAGACAACAATTTCAAATGTTTTCTAATAAACTCCATCCTTAATTAACAATTTGTAGAAAAAGATAATAAAATATTTCTGAACAGTGAAATGATAGCTAATTAGCAATTAAAATAAAAATAATTAATAATTGCACGAAAAAATAGTTTAATTGTATATTTTTGCAAAACCTTTGCAAAGAATTACGAACCGATCACTTTTAATCGCTTTAGCAACTCCACCTGTTAAACGGTACAAATTTTGTCGGGGAAAGATTAGCGAACGTAAAAAAAAAAAAAAAAAAAATGCGGTTAGGTCTGTCTGAAGATTGATTCCAAATAAAGGAGCAGTTTCCTTCTTCCACGGAAGGCGAATCGTTTAACCTCAACCGGTTCGATCGCACCTTTCTTGTAATTACACCAGAGGTATGACAGTCGATTCTTTTCTTTCTTTCTTTCTTCCTTTTTTACGGGCCCGGTGAAACCTACGAACGGAGAGATCGGATTTCTCATAACGTATGCATCATGCACGCACACGCTCACGGACACACCGATAAAATACACCTGTGCTCAGGAATGAGCTGTTTACAATCGCGAGAGAGAGAGCGACTTCGTGTTACGTTGGCCGCGCTGAAACGAAGAGAGAGAGAGAGAGACAAGACGAATTGACATTTTCCTCGCGCCGACAAGTATTCCGTTCTTTTTTTTTCCTCCTTTTCTTTTCTCTGTGCACCCTGTACGTAACGCGGAATGCTAGGATGTGATTTGGTGTATAATGCGACTGCGAATTGCATCGTAAGTCGCGCGACGACAGAATACAGCATTCGCAGGCTGTGTTCTGTCTGGCGGAGGATAGATGCTCGCTGGACGAGTTCAGCTTTGGTTTCAAATGTTTCTTCGATTTTCATAAGAAACAGAGTATACACCAATACCTCGTTTTGCGTTTTTTCAATGTTGCGTCGCTGCTCAATTAGTACTAATTTTCATTGCGCGTCGTTAGGTTTTCGAGGTTGCGTTGTTTTGGATTCGAGTATTTGAATTTTTTTCTTGTTTTCTAACAGATGGCTCTACTTTTGTTTCTAATTGCGCCATGCCAAAAAAAAACTCGGTAATTCCTCTTCTAACCGAAAATCAACGTAATTTTAATACAGTTTTATTTTCACTTTGTTTTGCTAATTTTAGAGTTCAGTTTCAATCTTCGATCTTTACATGGTTTGCTGTAGAAAATCTTAATTCAATTTGCGTCATGTTTTTTTTGGCACGTAACCCCGACGCAAAGTGGGATATTGGTGTAATAGAGGGAATCAAGTGTGTAAGGAGTAGATCAAAGTTACGAGTTTCAAAACAGCACAGGTCTACTTTTAAACATTGCACGAGTTACCGATTTCCTTTTAGGGCCACTCATTGTAAGATTTATTCGATAATTCGGACTTAATTTCTAAGTAAACTTTATAAGTTTTGCTTTTCAATGTCGACTGTTGATCTTAAACTGCTGCTAAAGGTTTGATACCATTTCTGTTTCCAAAGGAACACAATGTTTGAACAAGAGAGAATTTAGAATTGCGGTACCTTGGAAAATTCTTCAGCCGAAATTCTATCAAATTATAAGAGATAGCAATTTTAATGATTATAATTAATAATTATTAGATTTCAATGTTTTATAATTTTATAAAATTGTAATATTAATAAATTTATAATTTTGTAAAATTTTAATATTGATAAATTTTAGCATTAATAAATTTATAACTTTATAAAATTTTAATATTAATAAATTTTAGTATTAATAAACTTATAACTTTATAAAATTTTAATATTAATAAATTTATAATTTTATAATTAAATATTTACTAATTATAATTGAATTAAAAAAGTAATATTATAATTAAATATTTACTAATTATAATTGAATTAAAAAAGTAATATTATAATTAAAAATTACAATAATAATTTGAATTAAAAAAGTAATATTATAATTAAATATTTACTAATTATAATTGAATTAAAAAAGTAATATTATAATTAAAAATTACAATAATAATAATTATTGTTTGCAATATTCACTTCGAATGAATGCAAAAATTAGCGAGGAATTCAAAAATGGGCACAAATCAGAAAGTCGTCCCAAACCGGTAGTCTACATTTTAAAATTCGTCGCTCGAATTAATAGCTGTTTCCGTGTTATCCATGAATTTGCATCTCTTGGAATGAAAGGGTTAAATATTACAGTTTAACTCTTCAACTTAACGAATTCTTGTCCAATAAAGTTTTCAAATTACGATACGAGTGGAAGGACGGGCATTATATCACACAGTGAAAGTTTTCCAACGTGGACGCACGGTGGTTGCTCGCGGAAAATGCATTCGAAAGGTGTAAAGCCGATAACAAATTGTTGTTCGCCTGTTTTGTCGCGAGAGAGACAGAGAGGTGTCGACGTCGCTCAACGACCACGTCGTTGCGTACAATGGTCTAGCTGGCCGGAAGTTAGTCGGCGTCTTCGGATGCCGCCGCGCCGTGCCTTTTATTTTTCCCTTTTCAAACGCGAACACCGAGAATCTCCCGTAATAATGGTCAATTAAATTCCCATTCTCATCGCCCAACGTGTGATCCGACTGGTGAATTTAATGAATTTAATTATGCCCGCTAATCCGCTCCTTTCTTCGTGACGAACACACGCGTTGGGAACAATGAGTGATAGGCCAGCAGCGAAATTATACTTTCAACAATTCTGACATCTTCACATTGTACACCGTTTTATTTTCATGGCTACATACATTGCAGTGGGATTATATTGGAAAATTCGTGCCGATTTTTGATTGGTGGCATAACATTAGAATGACTAAATACAAATCGTAAAAAAAAGCAATACTTCAGGCATATTGGAAACAAAATTTAACCTCTTCAGGGACGATTTTTTGTAGGAAGAAAAAGAATGATTTAATTTTTTCGTTTATTATGATTTATTCGTTTCATAATTAATAGGGATACAAAAAAGCAAAAAGAATTGGGAAAACAATAAAAATTCACGAAAAAACTTAACGTTCACATTTGTGCCCAGTGAGCGTTATAATTATAAAATATTAAATGTCCACATATGTGGCCAAGAGCGTCAAGAGGTTAAATACGATATGTTAATTTTTGTCAGTTTTATATTTTTTTGAGTAAGGAAGAGAACAAAGTGCATTTTAGGCATTTAATACTTTTCTTTCACCGGAAAGGTAAAAATGACACAAAAGTGGCAAACAAGAGATGCGTTGTTTATGGTACCTGTTTCGATCATTACGAAATTCCCTTAATAGAAAAAGCTTCAACTCCTTCGACGAGATAAAAAATCACGTAGCAAAGTTTTTCGCTGAAAAATCTGAGAGATTCTGGAAGAATGGAATTTTCAAGTGGCATAAGGACAGGTCTAAATATATTAGAATAATTGAGAACAAATAATATGTGTACATATCTTAAAAAAATACTTCAGGCATATTTAAATCAAAATTTGGATACGATACGTTAATTTTTGTCAGTTTTATATTCTTTTAAATATGGAAGAGAGCAAAGTGCATTTTAGATTTTCAACCCTTTACGTTCGAGGGGTGGCTATTAGTCACCAAATGATAGTTTCACAAATTTTTAGACTTTAGTTAGTTTGTTTATTAGTCAGATCCAGAAGTTAAATAGTTATATATGTAAATTTTAGTATATCATTTAACTAAACTAAATGTTAGTAAATATTCTGAATTAAAAAATTTTTGAGATTAGTATCATTAGACGACTAAGAGTCACCTCTTGAGTGGAAAGGGTTAATACTTTTCAATCACCGGAAAGACAAAAATGTCACAAAAGCGGCAAACAAGATATGCGCTGTTTATGGTACCTGTTTCGATCATTACAAAATTCCCTTAATGGAAAAAACTTTAACTTCTTTGACGAGATAAAAAATCACGTAGAAAAGTTTTTTGGTGAAAAACCCAAGAAATTCTGGAAGAATGGAATTTCGAAAGATGGAGAAAGGTTGTACAAAGAAATGGCACCTGTATAATTTAATAAATGTCTGTTAACATTTAAATTCATTGCGCTTCAATTTTCCTTCAAAATCGACACGAACTTTCCAGACAACTCAATACTTTTAACGATTCTGATATTTTATATTGCACATTTATCCTTCTCGTGGCTATACATTTTACTAATTTTTAATTCTGTCCACGTTACCATTTTGGATCCTTTCATTGATATCAATATCAAATTTTCTGATTAATTAGATCCTAATTATCATAGGAATTGTATCTTCGATTATTGTAATATCAGTTGCGATATTAATTAATTGCAACGTTACGACCGTAATAAATTGGAGCTGAAAGTTATAAAACGCCCTCTAAGCGGCTTCTGTGTTAAGTAAACCTGATTAATGGAGAAACTCGAATCGCGATCTCGCCTCAAATTATACCGCTGTAAATCTTTCGTCTGAATTGCAAATTCCCTACGCGAATACTTAATGTATCCCGGACCATTCATCACAGGGAAGAAAGTTTTCGTTCGGTTTCGCGTGCCGCCTTCGGCGCGAACAACTCGAAACACCGTGTTTTATAAACATCCACAGGCGCGGAGCACCTGTTAAATATCACGGACGACTCCGTAATTGATGACCGGTCTATCATCCGCGATTCACGTGCAATCAATTTTCAACAGCAGCTCTAGAAATCGCACGATGCCTCGTTAATACCGTAATCCGTTTTTCACCTCCATCCTGAATTAAACGCATTGCGTTCGTTTAATAATTCTTGCGACCCTGTCTTCCGGCATAATGGCCGCCTTTTCGTCATCATAATAATTCACTATATCGTTAATAAATCTTTGGTTTAGACATTCGCACTGCAGATCAATTTTGTTGAAATTTCTTTTTCAAAGGGTTACATGCACCTGGGTAGGTCAAAATATGTAATTGAATTTCTGAAAATGTTTAAACATTTAAAAGATTTAAGAGATTTTTAAAAAGGTTTGGTTGAAAAATTCTTAAAAATGTTGGAATGCTATTCTTTTGCAACTACAAAACTTAGTTTAATATCGCATGAATTATAATTGATACTAATAATGTTATAGTTAACACTAGAACTACTAAAGACAACAGTGTACTTATTTGCATGGAATAAATCAAGTTGAAAATTAGATGAAAAAATATAAAATACACAGAAAACAAATCTTTATTTATACCTTCTGCAGAAAAGTAAGTAAATCATAGTAAATTAAGTCATAGTAAATTTTGGAAGCTTGGTAAAAAGTGAATTTATAAGGTTGCTATGAATAATCATCAATTTGTCATTTTGACTGCTCTGGTGGTTCTAGTGTTAATACAATTATTTAATATTCAACTTAGGCTTTTTATAGTTCTTATAATTCTCCTTTTGTAAATAAAGCAATTTTTAGGTTGAAGATGAAACCAATATATCGTGAATTGAATTTTAGAACTGATTAAGATTGTCTATTTTCAAATAAAAACCGTGATTAATCAATAAACAGAACTGTATCTTAGTTCACTTAAGTTTTCATAGGCGTACACGGCCTTTAACCGAATTGCACTTCGTTTAACGTAATTATTCGCTTCAATGGCCACCGTGAATCATAAAATTACGGTCGATAAATTTGTTCCTTATTCAGAGGGACATTTACGAGTCCATGGTTCGCTATACAATCCCAACGAGACGTATAATGAAGATGTAACAATCTGGAAACTGGCGCGTCGTAAAAACCGGAAATAAATAAATATTATCTCTGGCGGTGCGCTTCTTGTGCAACGTTCGTCCAAAGATAAAAGGAAAACGAGCAAAGAAACGGCCACGGAAAATGTGTCACAAGGAGCACGTTTCTTTCACGGTTGAACGGAAACGGAATCAAACTTTTTTTTTGGGCGGGGGGGGGGGCGTCTGTTTGCTCTTGAAATTGTTTCGCGCGTGCGATCGTCCAGGACCAATTAAGCGACGACGATGTTCTGGTTTTGAAATTCTAATCGCACGATACCCAGTGCAATGTAACGCGGCAACCTCGGCCAACGCCTAGTGTAAATTGCGTTTCCAGTGAGTGGTCATATGTGCTGGCCAATGCCTCCTTCTTTTCCTTCTACCCGCCGACGAGAAGGTAGGTATCGACGACCTATCATCAGCGTAGTCGGTTTTCGATCGTTTCTGGTGAAGAATTAATTAATTGTCATTTAATGGCACTAAAAGTGATATAGGCGGGACGATCTAAAGGGGTTTAATTAGAATTACTTTTGAGTTTGCATCTATTCGTAGGATTTTCTCGTTCTCATGGTATTTTTTTTTTATTATTTTGGAATTGATATTGATATTAGTAACGGTATTACGATACTAATATTTAATATTATATTCACCATTAATTCCATTTAGTGGCATTAATATTAAGAAAAGGGGGAAGGGGGTGATCTAGAAAGGGTTATTTAGAATCACTTTCGAGTTTGCATCTATTCGTAGGATTTTCTTATTTTCTTGATATTTTTTTATTATTTTGGAATTGATAATAATATTAATAATGATATTACGATACTAATATTTAATATTATATTCAGCTGATGCTAATATTAGTGCCATTTAATGGCACTAACATTGAAAAAGATGGGGCGATCTAAAGGGGGTTATTTAGAGTCACTTTCGAGTTTGCATCTATTCGTAGGATTTTCTCATTCCTTTGATATTTTTTTTATTATATTGGAATTGATAATAATATTAGTAACGATATTACGATACTAATATTTAATATTATATTCAGCTGATGCTAATATTAGTGCCATTTAATGGCACTAACATTGAGAAAGATGGGGCGATCTAAAGGGGGTTATTTAGAATCACTTTCGAGTTTGCATCTATTCGTAGGATTTTCTCGTTCCTTTGATATTTTTTTTTATTATTTTGGAATTGATAATAATATTAGTGACGATACTACGATACTAATATTTAATATTATATTTACCATTAATGCCATTTAGTGGCATTAATATTAAGAAATGGGGCAAGGGGGTGATTTAAAGGGGGTTATTTAGAATCAATTTTGAGTTTGCATCCATTCGTAGGATTTTCTCATTCCTTTGATATTTTTTTTATTATTTTGGAATTGATAATAATATTAGTGACGATACTACGATACTAATATTTAATATTAGACAGAGACAGAGAGAGATAGACAGAGGGGAGGGGGGGGAGAAGGGAGGTAGGATTAATATTAAGAAAAGGGGGCGAAGGGGTTATTTAGAATTACTTTCAAGTTTGCATCTATTCGTAGAATTTTTTCGTGTCCCTAATTTTATTATCATTTTGATATTAATAATAATATTAGTGTCATTTAGTGGTACTAATATTAAGAAAAAAGAGGCGATCTAAAGGAGGTTATTTAAAATTATTGTTGAGCCTGCATCTATTCGTAGAATTTTCTCATTCCCCTGATATTTCCTTATTATTTTGCAAATAATATTATTATCGCTAATAGTATTATGATATCAATATTTATTATCATAATATTAATGTTATATTTAATATCACATTCACCTAACACTAATATTAGTGTTATTTAGTGTCAATATAAATGTTGTTGAATTTTTACTGAATACCAACATCAATACGATTGCTGATTTTTATTTAAATTTCATGTTATGATGCATGAATTAAGGATTGAAGATTATCGGTCTGTAATTTGGCTTTATCGATTCCTTATGATTGCTTTCCTAATTGTATATTTTATCGAAGCCGACTTTCTTTATGGAAATGGCGGGAAAGAAAGTGATCCGTATCATGTAAAAATGGAAAGTATAGATTTAAAATAGAGAAATTACCGCTTCCGAAGAGAAATCTCTTATCTTTTGTTTCGGGAGCCGAGAGACCGCTCGAAAGGCTTGCTACGCCACTGAATGGTGGAAGTAAAATGATAGGACTGATCGATTGACCGGTCCCACGTTCGCAGTGGTGTAATAAAATTCAATGTAGAGGTTGAAGTATCACACGAATATCGTGGTCATTAATGTTCAATGCCAGGCTGATTTTCAACACGGTATAAGGAAGAGATTTCCTTCTTTTAGGATGCCTTTTTACAAAATGAATTATGGATAATATATTAGTAAATATATGGGCAATACATGAGTACGATTGGTGTACAGGTTGGTCCAAGAAATTAATTTAGAATAGTGCTTTTTCTTTTAACCAAATTATTCTAGAAATGCACAATTACAAAAATATTTCTGTATGTTTATATTAGACGACACAAAAATATTTTCTAAATAAAAGTGGAATTTTTTAGAAACAAAAGGAATATTTCTGAGTGTGTTTTATATGAAAAAATTTCTATTCGAAAAACCTATAAAAAGTAGATCATAATATTTTGAGACCATCAATAAGATCTCTACAAATATTTCGACCTAAACGTCTAGTTTTGAGATTTACTAACATGAACCCTATTAATCGAATTCTATCTGATAATAGCAAATTATCATACTGCTGTGATTAACCTGTTCAGTCATGATACAACTGCCTTTAAATGTTCATTATTCATCATTAATAATTTTTAATTGCAATTCTTAGCCTTTTCGTGGCATTATCGTACTATAATATAATTCATTATTTATAATTTTAAGAGCCTTGACCCATTCATTGTTAAATAAAATAAAAATCAGCATAAATATCAAAACGACCAGCCTGTACGTCACGTATACATATGTAGCTTGTAAAAGAATTCGATTGATCGCAATAAATGCTAATTTTGGGCATTGGAACCATGCTTGAACAAGATAGTACCTACGAACGAAGAATGGATCGGGGTCGAAGGGGATTTCGAAATACCATGACATCGAAAAGCGGTTCCTAGTATATTCGGCGATAGATTTATGGGCTTGGTGTCCCTTATGATAATCAATGGGGATCCCATTCATGCCACCTGACAAGATTACAAGCCATTGTTGCGTACACTCTCGTTCCGCAATCCTCAGCGAATTCTTGTCGCGAGTCGTTCCATTTTAACGTTTCAACGAACTGCATTTAGGAACGGTGTCTAGTGTTTCGTAACAGGAATCGTTTGAATTTCCTGCGCATTGTTGGATATTTAACACTAGATTTACAGACATTTTTTATGCACCTATTTCTAATACACAAGTACCAAAAAATAGGTATACATCATACAGAATTTGAAACTTCAGAGCTGAAAGGGAAATAGATTGGAGTATCAGTCCATCAATAAATGGACTATAATCAAATTACATATAAGTAATATTTACAATAATCAAATTACATATAAACAATAATTACGATAAATCAGTGAAAACATTGCCAGACTCGATATAATTAATCTATATTTTTTTATTGAGAGAAAATGGACTTACATCGCTTTCAAAATAAGCAGTCCAAATGTTGAGCATCGAAAGAATCGAGGTTCTTCGATGGAAAGCTGTTGGTTGGAATGTTAATTCGTTGATCGATTAATCGTGGAACGAATGGGATTAGTCTATTTCCGGCTGACTTAGCATTTCTTCTTTTCTGAACATCATTCAAAATTATCGTTTGTTGGCAAAGACAGTTGAACTCTTCGCACGAGTTTCGTTCACTGTGTACGTTACGTTTTTTATTTGTGTCGAATTGCTGAAACAATTTACTTTCATGGGTTTACACGTCGTTCCTTTAGAATACGAAACACAATCTTCCGTTTGATGCTCTATTGCTTTAACCCTTTGCGGACGGAGCAGTAAAGAAAATAGTTACGTCGTGCATTTGTGTTATAAAAACTAAAGCTGTATTTAAATAAATTTTTCATAAAATCTAACAAAATCATAAACAAACAAATTTAGGCCAATTTGACTTCTTAGGCTAGTATATCCATGCGTATCTTATACATGTCGTTTACGACAGACAAACGCTAGCCGCAGCGCGAGAGTTGGGCGGATATATCCGACACTCGTCCGCAAAGGGTTAA